>CM070101.1:1305000-1342500 GCA_036178185.1 Liparis tanakae | reverse complement strand
AAGTGTCAGGTACTTTATGTTTGTTTGTTTACAACCTAAACAGCTTTTTAAATATATAAAAAAATTGATATTTCTTATATGTTTTACAGTAAAAAACAGCCTGGGGTCAAATTTAACCCAAAGAACATTGATGGGTACAAGTTGTGTTCAGGACATTGAAAACATATCATCATCATGTGAATGTTATGTTTTCCCAGTTGTCCCCAATAAATTAAGAAAATTCTTGAAATATGAAGCAAGAAAAATGATGTCAATAATTTTCTAGAGACGTTAAACATTGAATGGGGTCAAATTGACCCCAAAGGTCACACGAGGGGAGACGCACATGCATTGCAACCACTGAGACCAGGAGCATCAAAGATAAAGAGTCCTGATGTGAATCCTCATTCAAGAGCAGCCTCACATCAACGCTCCTGTCCCAGGCTGCCCCCTAGTGGCAACCTGCTGACACTGCACGGCAGTAACTCGTCTCCGTTCTTACGTCGTCGGCTGACAGGCCGGCGTCCTTAAAACGGACGCTGGCCGACTGAGACCTGCGCCTCCTCCCTGGAGGGCCGCTGTAGTCCCTCAGGGGGGAGGTGGGGTAGAACCGCTGGCCCTCTGGAAGGACAGACGGACACAGATCACAAAGCGTCAAAGAAAGAGCGATCCAGAGCTGAGACCGCGCTGAGCGGGACGGCCTCCCTTTGCTCCGCACCTGATCCGGAGCAAGCCTCCAGGTCACTGGTGTGCAGGGTGGAGGCCGAGGCGCTGCGAGCGGCGCCGGGTCTGCCCCCCCTCTGCGTCTGGAGCTGACTGATGGACTCTTCCAGGTTCTCCCTGAGCTGGAGCAGGAACACACGTCAGCCATGAAGGGTCAAAGGTCAAGGGTCAAGGTGTTTTATTTAGCATTTGTGCCGAGACCAACAGTCCAGACACATTGGAATTGTTTTGCAGGGTCAACAGAGGTACAAGAAGAAGAAGAAGAAGAAGAGGAAGAAGAAGAAGAAGAAGAAGAAGAAGAAGAAGAAGAAGAAGAAGAAGAAGAAGAAGAAGAAGCTAGAAGGAGAAGAAAAAGAAGGAGAACAACAACAAAGAAATAGAAGAGGCTAAAATCTTGAAGAACAAGAACAAGTAAGAAGAAGCAGTAAGAGAATATACATTATTAAGTAGAGTGTTTAGGTCATCAACATAAAGAGGTCAGAGGTCAATAGAGAGATAGGGGCGTGCTGCTCCTAGCTTGAGGAAAGAGGGAGGGGGAGGGGCAGCTATATGGGATGTTGCACCGGTTGAGAGGGGCAGGTTTTGGGGATATTACACAGATTGGAATATTGCACATTTTCACAGATGGTACACATTTCTCTAAAGTTCCGTTTTGCCATCAGCTGTTAAGAAAACCACTAAGTGTGAAATCTATGATATATTTCACATACATAATCACATCCCTAAAAAGATCTGGAGAAGGAGAAATATAAGGCATAACAGCCCAACTTAGAAAATTGAGAAACGTGAACGATGGAGTGATTAAACCGTGAGACAGTGGACTGAAGAACAACAGGGGGGTGCAACATCCCATAATAAGAGTCTGACCAGAGCCATGGCCTGGGCCTGGCCGTCTGTGTGCGCCCGGTACTGGCCCAGCATCCGGTCCACTTTGGTCAGGTTCCTGCTGGTGTCCTGCAGCAGAGAAGATGCGTTCAGGTACTACACCCACAGAACCACGGGGGGGTTGCTGGTACGAAGACATGCTTATGCACCAGTAACGACCCTCGGGCATCACTGCACCTACCTGTACAGGTGGTGTTCTGAGGTGTAAATACCTGTAACGGTGGTGTTCTATGTGGTGTAACTACCTGTAAAGGTGGTGTACTCTGTGGTGTAACTACCTGTAAAGGTGGTGTTATATTATGTGGTGTAACTACCTGTAAAGGTGGTGTTCTCTGTGGTGTAAATACCTGTAAAGGTGGTGTTCTCTGTGCTGTAACTACCTGTAAAGGTGGTGTTCTCTGTGGTGTAACTACCTGTAAATGTGGTGTTCTCTGTGGTGTAACTACCTGTAAAGGTGGTGTTCTCTGTGGTGTAACTACCTGTAAATGTGGTGTTCTCTGTGGTGTAACTACCTGTAAAGGTGGTGTTCTCTGTGCTGTAACTACCTGTAAAGGTGGTGTTCTCTGTGGTGTAACTACCTGTAAAGGTGGTGTTCTCTGTGGTGTAACTACCTGTAAAGGTGGTGTTATATGTGGTGTAACTACCTGTAAAGTGCTCGCCAGCGTGCCGATCTTGTCCGAGAGGTCCCCGGCTCCCCCGTCGCCCCCGTCGGCTCCGGCCCGGCCCGGGACGCGGCGGGCTTCACGCCCCCGGGTCCGCCGGCTGCCCCGCGTCCGGTCGTAGGAGTCGGACTCACTGGACGTGTCCATGGTCCCAGCACGGAGCCGGGTTGAGGGTGCGAAACCCCGGAGTGAGCTCGCTTCGTCTGCCCGGACCGTTAGTTAGCGGCTGGCTGCGCCGTGAGTCAGACCCCCAGCCAACCGGGCTGCTTTTTAACTTTTTCTACGGACGGAAACGGGCGCTTTACCATCGTTGCCGTGGCAACCCGTGGTGACGGACAGTTAGCCCAGCACCCTGAGATGCTCCGACTAGCAACAAGTGGCCGTTAGCGAGCTAAAGTTAGCCCCGTGATTTAGCATGGTGACCCGGGCCCGTGAGCAAGGCAGCTCGCTGTCGCTCCTTAGCGGGAGCAGGGAGCGTCTAACCGCCGCTAGAACTCCGGAACACACCGCTGTTAGCTACCGGGAGAACGGCGTTACCGTTAGGTTCCCCTGCTATGGCAACTTAAACTCGCCGCGTCGGGGCAGCAACACAACGGCTCGGAGCGACTCCAGGGGGGCGACGGGAAATTGAGTTTTGGCGGCATTGTACCGATTCTGGAATCCATTGTTGGTGAACTACTTTTCCCAGAAGGCTGTGCGTTAGCGCCAGTGCTGCCGCTTGTCAGTTGGAAAAGATTAGTTAAAAAAGAAAAAAGGAGACGTAGGAAATTGTTTAACACATGAAAAGCAAAACTGTTCATTGGAAGATAATGACAAAATAAAATGTAAAAAAATGTACATCGTCAAATGGAAAGTTCATATTATATATTGTCTTGTAAACTGTAATGATAATTAAAGAAAAAATTAAGAAGAAAAAAAAGAACGCAATTAACCATTTACAAATAAAGATAAAATCAACTATACATCTGAGACATGTGTCCTTTTTAATGTATTATGGTTGTTATAATGGTGGAATTATTTGTCTTCTTTTCTTTTAAAATAAAAATATGGTTAACATATAAAGCATTCATACGTGCAGTGTTCCTTCTAATATATTTGTGCTGACTGTATTATAATGTATGCATTGGGCATCATTGGACTAATATAACTATGTTAGTCACTATAACTGAACGCAACACGAGGGACACAATAACAACGTGCTCTGACACCAGAGAGCCTGAAGTCCTCCCTCCCTCCGGCTGAAGACCACCTCCAAAAGCACCAGGCTGCAGCTGCCCGGCCAACCTCCCCAGACTCAGACCCTGCGCGGCCCGGTACAGACCTGCCCGCTCCCCGGTCCCCGGTCCCTACCTGGAGGACCCCCCAGAGCCCCGGGTGACCTGATCAAGGGCTCGTGTGCAGAACCAGCACCGGCCCGTGTCCAGCATCCCTCCAGCATGCAGGTGATCACGTGCGCGCTGTTCACGCTGGCCAGCCTCCCCATCGGCGCCGGGCTGGAGGCCGCGTCCTGCGGGCCGGAGGCCGCGTCCTGCGGGCCGGAGGCCGCGTCCTGCCCCGCCGACTGCGAGTGCTCCGAGTGGAAGACGCTCACCATCTCGTGCTTCGACATCGCGGCGCTGCCCCGGTTCCCCGCCAGCACGGAGACGCTGTGAGTAGAAGGACTGCACGGAGTCTGACTCAACGCAGAGGAAACATCAGGATAACGTATTAAATATGACTTCAAAGGGCCACAGTGGCTCTGAGATGTGAAGAAGTTATTCCAAGGTGTTTTATCCACTATATGATATTCAATATGATATTCAGTATATTCAGAATATGATATTCAGTAGATTCAATATATGACAGGATGTAATATTCACCATGACAGTATATGATATTCAGTATATTCACTATATGATATTCAGTATATTTAGTATATTCACTATATGATATTCAGTATATTTAGTATATTCAGTATATGATATTCAGTATATTTAATATATTCACTATATGATATTCAGTATATTCAGTTTATGATATTCAGTATTATATTCAGTATATTTAGTATATGACAGTATATTATATTCAATATATAACAGTATGTGATATTCACTATATTCACTATATGATAATCAGTATCGCTATATTACTAACAAGCTATATGTTTTAAAGTTGTCAAGATGAAGCCAATCTGAAATATATTCAAATATAAATTAACCTAGTGAATGATTTATACAGTAGTTGACTTGTTATATTTTTTGCTAATCTCATGTTGGTGGAGGCCCAGCATGTGATTAAATATAGAATATAGGCGGCAGAATGCACCGGTGTGTCAGATGGAGGTGAGTGCTTCTGCTTGGTTCAGGTGCTGACGTGTTTCTGTTGAAGGTGTCTCACCTTTCCTCTTAAGGAGCTGCTTCGTTGGAATTATGTAAATGTCTTGAAGCCTAAAGCTCCCTAAAAAAGGGAAAGAAGGAACGAGTTGTGTTGTGAGTGAAATCCACTTTAAATCTGCAACGGTCCAAAAAACAACGGAGACTTGACAGTAATTATGATTTAAATTGAATCATATTTTTGTAATATTATTATTCCACCATTATAACAACCAAAATGCATTTAAAAGGACAACCTGAATGTATCAGCTGTGCAGTTGATTTCATCTTTATTTGTGGATGGTTAATTACATTTTTTATATATTTTTAATTTGCCTCTTTAATTATCTTTACAGTTTGCAGCATCACATTTTCAACTGTCCTGAAATTTTGCAATTGTAGACGAAATGTATATGAGCATTTGAGACGATGTCAAGGAGAAGGAGAACCCAGCAGAACATCCAGGTCCGTTAGTCTGCAGCCGGCTCTGGAGTTTAAAAACATAAGAATTAAATCTCAGTGCTCACAACATCCTTTATGTGCCTTTTAAAAACAAGAGACACGCCCGATCACACGTATACATCCAGCTTCACGTGGTCTCTGTTCCTCATGTGCTCTGAGCACGGTTCAGATAACGGTCTCACCTGACGACACCTGCACTGCAGAGGAACCGTGACACACCTGAGAGATAATGACTGCAGCGACACCACAGGACCATCTCATGGTTTATGTTTTTAAAATAAATCCATGAACTGTAAAATGTTAGAAACGTGTGATCCATCAGAGTGTGTGTGGCCAGTTAGAGAGTAGAGTGTGTGGTCCTGTGTGTGTGTGTGTGTGTGTGTGTGTGTGTGAGTGAGTGTGAGTGTGTGAGCTTGTCTGTGTGAGCAATTAGCGATTGAGTCATGTGTATGTATGTATGTGTGTGTGTGTGTGTGTGTGTGAGTGTGTGTGTGTGTGTGAGTGTGTCTGTGTGAGCAGTTAGAGATTGAGTCCTGTGTGTGCGTGTGTGTGTGCATGTGTGTGTGCGTGTGCATGTGTGTGTGTGCATGTATGTGTTTGCATGTGTGTGTGAGCAGTTAGAGATTGAGTCCTGTGTGTGTGTGTGTGTGCATGTGTGTGTTTGCATGTGTGTGTGAGCAGTTAGAGATTGAGTCCTGTGTGTGTGCATGTGTGTGTGTGTGAGAGAGTGTGTAAGTATGCATGTGTGACCAGTTAGAGATTAGAGTTCTATGCGTGTATATGTGTGTGTGTGTGTGTTTGTGTGCATGTGCATGTGTGTGTGTGTACGCATGTGTGTGTGTGTGTGTGCGTGTTCGTGTGCATGTGTGTGTGCGCATGTGTGTGTGTGTGTGTGTGTCTCAAGGAAAGCCCGCGTGTGTATACGCCGTAGCGTGACTCCAGCCTCCTGGACGCTGCGTTCACATTCAATATTTACGTCTCCGGCTCGTTCCTCAAACAGCGCCGAGCCGCTCGAGAATAATTAAGAGGGACAAAACCTCCTGGAGGAGAAGAAGGCGCTCGGCTCGTGAACTCAGGATCCCGGAGCCACGCGTGACGCCCGCTGGTACTGATGCCTAATAACACGGAGGGGGACACGGCGCTGCTGAACGCTACCAGATGAGCCCGGGGAATACTCTGAGGAGACTAAACTCACAGCTCCTCAGACTGAGACCAGAGAGGCTGCAGCAACCAGGGAGAGGGAGACTGTCACTGCAGAACATTCAATACTTCATCATCCGAGAATAAACTGTGGAGTCATCACTGCTGCACACGGCGTCCTGAGGAGACATCTGGAGTCAGCCAGCCCGTCTCCTCGTCCCATGAGACACACGGTCCTCACTGTGGGGAGGCTGAGGGTCGGTGGGCAGCAGGTCCGTGTTTCAATCAGGGGGTCGGAGGTTCAATCCCCGCTCTAGTCGATGTGTCCTTGAGCAAGACACTTCACCCTGAGTGTGGATTATAAATCGATTTGGATAAAAGAAATTCATAATCCTGTTATGAGTTGAGGAGCTTCTCCCTTCAGACTCCATCCTGTTGGTGTTCTCCAGCTTCTCCAGTTGATGTCCTCCTCCAGCCTCTGAGATGGGCTGGCCGGTCCTCTGCCCGCTGGTTGTTTGGGTTTGCGTGTGTGTGGGCTCTGCTCTGTGTCCCTGTTTGTTTGAGTTGGGGTGAGCGTGCTGCAGGCTGCAGGCTGCAGGCTGCAGGCCTCAGCCTCTCAAGGAGGCTATTGTTCCCACGAGGAACCCGAAGGTGACGGAGACGTCGCCTTCGGGCACCTTTGATCTCCCGTGTCCAGACGGACAGACCGGCTGCAGTGAGATGAGGACGGAGACGCGTGTCGTCTCAGGGACGTTCACAGCGAGTGATAAACGTCTCTGAGAAGATGCATCTCACACACACACACACACACACACACAGGAAAGAGTGTCTCCTTGTGCCTCCATGCGTCTCTGTCCTCTGTCGCCATGTTTTCATTCCTAAAGCAACATCTGGTGCACACCACAAGAGAGAACACACACACATAGGAGAGAGATCACACACACACACACAGGAGAGAGATCACACACACACACACACACACAGGAGAGAGATCACAGGTTTGGCGTGTGGATAACATATAAGAATATAGAAGACATCGTAGACGTAGTCTGTGCTAACAGAGTGAAGGTCCGCCTCTCTTCCACACTAAGGTCATAAACCTTTTCCAAACATCGAGCTGAATGAACAGACATTGTTTTGTCCTCTTTATCTTATATATCTCTTGTCTGGAGCTATTGGACGAGTGTAAATACAACAATGTCGTCTTCCCCGCGTGGCTCACGCCGTCAGAGCAGCGCCGCGTGTGTTTGTGACTCGCCGTCTCCGTCTCCCTGCAGGTGGCTGTTCGAGACGCGTCTGTCCTCGGTGCCGACGGACGCCTTCGCCGGCATGGTCAACATCTCCAGGATGTGAGTAACCGATCATCCGGGGGGATTATTCCATTGGGGAGACGAGATTCTGCTCGTCTTCAATTGGATCACGAAGGCCCCAGACTTCTCCATTCGCCACCTGAAGTCCTCCAGACGTCCGGGCGCCTCTTCCTGACCTTTAAGAATACAACTGAATATTCGTATTAAGTGCAGCGTCACTCAGAGATTCTTCTTCATCATCAATGTCTTCAAACCTCCTCCTCCTCCTCCTCATCCTCCTCCTCCTCCTCCTCCTCCACCTGCTGCCGTCCAGCTGCCCCTTTAAGCCCCGCCCCCGGCTCCTCCCCTCCCGCCCAGGCTGAACACGCTCTCTCTGGTTAGCGTCGCCGGCCTCCTAATCACAGCTGGAAGCGCTAATGCGTTCCTCCAACAGGAATGTTGGTGTTCCGACCGCGGCGTCCCGGCAGGGCGCCTGGTGTGTGTGTGTGTGTGTGTGTGGTTAGCCTCCTGTGAGGTGTGTGTGGAGCTGGAAACACACACTCCATCTCCAGCCGCGGAGGCTGGCGTCCGAGTCGTGCCCGGAGGAGGAGAGGACGAGTCGGACACAGAGACCACGGCGCTCAGATTATTATGAGTAGCGTGAGGAAACAGAACCGGGCCTCATCAGAACCTCGTTGGGCGGAGGAACGTTTATTTAAAGAGCGTTCTCGTTACCGAGGAATAACAGCTGGGAGCAGAGTGGCTGATGGGTAATGTATACGCGGGGTACATACCTGGGAAATTACCCCGGAGTTTGGAGGCTTTAGGCGAGGGGGGGGGGGCATTAGGATCACTAGCTCCTCTCGGAGAACGTCTGCTGGTGTAGCCTTTGAACCATAGAGCGGTGGTTCCTTGGGGTTCTGCTGACCTCTGTGTTTCTGCAGATACATCTCGGTGGACGTGGTGCTGCAGAGGCTGGAGAGGCACGCCTTCCACCGCCTGCAGAGAATCACCCACATGTGAGTGGAACCAACACTTCACGGGCCTTACTGAACCAGGGTTCTCTAGGGAACCATGTCCTTAAAGAGTCCTCCAAAGAACCTATGAAGGTGCCTCGAGGAACCAAAAACATATTTTTTTGAGGCACCTTATATGATGCCTCAAAGAACCTTTCAAACCAGGGTTCTTTAAAGAAGCATTTCCTTAAATAGTTCTCCAAAGAACCGTAAACATATTTATTTAAGGCACCTTATATGGTGCCTCAAAGAACATTTCAAACCAGGGTTCTTTAAAGAAGCATTTCCTTAAATGGTTCTTGAAGAACCTATGAAGGTGCCTCAAAGAACCGTAAACATATTGTTTTGAGGCACCTTATATGGTGCCTCAAAGAACCTTTCAAACCAGGGTTCTTTAAAGAAGCATTTCCTTAAATGGTTCTTGAAGAACCTATGAAGGTGCCTCAAAGAACCGTAAACATATTGTTTTGAGGCACCTTATATGGTGCCTCAAAGAACCTTTCAAACCAGGGTTCTTTAAAGAAGCATTTCCTTAAATAGTTCTCCAAAGAACCGTAAACATATTTATTTAAGGCACCTTATATGGTGCCTCAAAGAACCTTTCAAACCAGGGTTTTTTAAAGAACCAGTTTCCTTAAATGGTTCTTGAAGAACCTATAAAGGTGCCTCAAAGAACTGTAAACATATTTCTTTAAGGCACCATATATGGTTCCTCAAATAACCTTTCAAACCAGGGTTCTTTAAGGTTCCTCAAATGAAAAAAGGTTCTCCAGTAGGCGATGGTTCTTCGTAGAACCACAACGCCTTTAAAGAACCCTTGAAGAACCCTCATGGTTCCGGGTGTCGGAGTGTCTTCAGGCCTCTGGGTCTTGTGTTCCAGAGAGTTGCGCAACACGAGGAGTCTGAGCTCCATCGACCCCGAGGCCTTCCACCACCTCCCCAACCTCAAATACCTGTGAGTGCTCACTTTAACTCCTCCGCTGCTGGTCCTCGAACGCATCTCGATCACGTCGCTATGGTAACTCATGAAGACGGGGGGTTATATTTAAAGTGTAGCGTCTGTTGTGTAGTTTGGTAGTCTCTGTTGTGTGGTTGTGTAGTCCTGACTCTCTCCTCCCCTCAGGGGGATCTTCAACACCGGTCTCTCTCTCTTCCCCGACCTGAGCAACATCCACTCCAACGACCTGAACTTCATCCTGTAAGCCATCACCACCTCATCATCGGGATGCCTTGTTGTTGTTGTTGTTGTTTGGAACGCAACGTCAACAACAACAACGTGCCACTGTCCCTTCTCCTCTGCAGGGAGCTGGTGGATCATCCCTTCATCACGGAGGTCCCGGCCAACGCCTTCAGGGGCGTGACCAGCAACACGCTGACGGTGTAAGAGACGAGAGGAGTGACACCTCGGCCCGATGGAGGAGGCACCGACACATGGGACACGTGTTCACTGAATCTACAGATGCACATGTGACCTCTGACCTCTGACCTCTGACCTCTGCTCCAGGATGCTGTACGGGAACGGCTTCAGGGAGGTGCAGCACCACGCCTTCAACGGGACCCGGCTGGACCAGGTGTAGGTGCTTAATGCTGAGTCCGTTGAGGAGATGATGATGTTAATCTCCTGTGTTACAACACACACACACACACACACTCTCTCACACACACACACACACACACACACACCTGATGAATCTTCTCCTCCGTCAGCGGATGCCATTAAGAAGGAGTTCTTTACTAATAAACGTAAACATGTGTTTCCTGTCCAGAGACCTCCACAGGAACAAGTTCCTGACCACGATGGACGACCAGGCCTTTGCGGGCGCCGTCAGCGGCCCCATGCTGCTGTGAGTACCTGACCCCTGACCCCTGACCCCTGACCCCAGACCCAGAGGTCACGCCCACTCATCACCTCCTGGGATCACACTTTACCGTTTTTATCTTCCTGTTGTGACCACGTAAAAATAATAACAACCTGCAGTCTAATCTTTAAAAGAGTAAACACACAACGACATGACATGAAACACATCACCGCTGGAATGATGAACAGAATATCTCATCTACAGTTTTTAGGAGAGAGAGAGAGCTTCAGACCCCTTTAAAATGTTCACTCTTTGTTCGAGACTTCACTTTTTATTTTGCAAACATTTCTACATTTCAGTTTTTTCTGTCAAGATGGAGCTGAGTGACATTAATGATAAATAAAATGAACTTTTCAGATGTTCGCATATGTGTAATCACGTAGCGCCGGTACCAGAATACTGTGGCTGCATCTATATAGTTAGCAACTTACCTCCACCTGTCTCCTCCTCCAGGGTGTTCGGGCAAAAGACTTCCCCGGGGCCCGAAACACCCAGGTATAGTTCCAGGAGAGACCAACGGGAGGAAGCGGATAGGGGGAGTAATGAGGAGAGTTAAATAAATACCTTATTGGTAGGATGGACAGGAAGAAAAGAGTGAACAATGCGAAGGGGTCTGAATATATTCCATGCCCAGACAGACAGGCAGACAGAGAGACAGACAGGCAGACAGAGAGACAGGCAGACAGACAGGCGGATAAACATTTTGGGTAACATAAAGTAACACGTTTTAAAAGCTCATATATAACAAATAAATAACAGGCCTGGTTTGGAAATTTTGTTATTTACACCTTCACGATTGATTTGAACAGTTTCCTGATCCGTTCCTTGCCGCCCGGCGGAGGCGCACCTGTAAGGATGTGAGGAGGTGAGGATGTGAGGTATGAGGATGTGAGGCGGTGAGGATGTGAGGATGTGAGGATGTGAGGATGAGGATGTGAGGAGGTGAGGATGTGAGGATGTGAGGATGTGAGGTGAGGATGTGAGGAGGTGAGGATGTGAGGATGTGAGGATGAGGAGGTGAGGATGTGAGGATGTGAGGATGTGAGGATGTGAGGATGTGAGGAGGTGAGGATGTGAGGATGTGAGGATGTGAGGAGGTGAGGATGTGAGGATGTGAGGATGTGAGGAGGTGAGGATGTGAGGAGGTGAGGATGTGAGGAGGTGAGGATGTGAGGAGGTGAGGATGTGAGGAGGTGAGGATGTGAGGATGTGAGGAGGTGAGGATGTGAGGTATGAGGATGTGAGGCGGTGAGGATGAGGATGTGAGGAGGTGAGGAGGTGAGGAGGTGAGGAGGTGAGGATGTGAGGAGGTGAGGATGAGGATGTGAGGAGGGTGAGGAGGTGAGGAGGTGAGGATGTGAGGTATGAGGATGTGAGGAGGTGAGGATGTGAGGGTGTGAGGAGGTGAGGGGAGGTGTGAGGAGGTGAGGGAGGTGAGGAGGTGAGGATGTGAGGATGTGAGGGAGGTGAGGATGTGAGGAGGTGAGGATGTGAGGTGAGGAGGTGAGGAGGTGAGGATGTGAGGATGTGAGGAGGTGAGGATGTGAGGATGTGAGGATGTGAGGAGGTGAGGAGGTGAGGATGTGAGGATGTGAGGAGGTGAGGAGGTGAGGAGGTGAGGAGGTGAGGAGGTGAGGAGGTGAGGAGGTGAGGAGGTGAGGAGGTGAGGAGGTGAGGAGGTGAGGAGGTGAGGACGGCGTGTCCTCAGAGTCAGAGCCGTCCCCACAGCTGTGTCTGACGGACATCTGAAACGCGTCGTGTGCAAAGCGGTGGAGCAGAAGCTTCCTCCATCCTCCATCCTCTGGTTGTTTTTGCCGTTCTCCAGGTTTCTAATCCCGAGTCTCCGTTCTCACAGCGCTGCCAGAAGTCTTTACCACGGCTATCTGGTTGCCGTGGCGGCCCCTAAGAGGCCGTTAAGGGTCTGCTGAGGGCGTCGTGTGCAGGTCCTCCACTGAGCAACAGGTCCTGAGTGAGGTCACCTGCACCAGGTCACGAGTTAAACATCTGGGAATGACACAACCAGACTGAGACTTTACGGCCTGACTCAACGCGTCCCGCGAGGGGAGCAGAGGTCGGGGGTGGGGGGGTGGGGGGGTGGGGACTGGAAGAGACCCGCTGGGCTCTTAGAGAATATTAAATACTCTGGCTCGTGTTTGTTTTATTTTACTAAAGTAATCGGCAGATGACTTAAAGGTGCAACGGGTTCAGAAACTAAAGAAAGCGAGATAACATGTGGCCTCTACTTGGCCCTGTAGGGGGGGGGGGTCCTGATGATGGGATCACAGAGTTTAGGCCCACAGAGCATCAATACTGGCAAAAGAACAGCTTTTAAGAACCCTAAATGGGGTTGTGATGATGGTCTTTGGAGGACTCTCTGCCTATAGAATATATTGTGACGCCCCTCCTTCTATCCTCTTAAACCCTTCCCTTCCCTCTCAGAGACGTGTCCCTCACGGCCATCACCTCCCTGCCGACCTCGGGTGTGGGTTCTCTCCGGGAGCTGAAGGCTCGCGATGCCTGGGCCCTCAAGAAGCTGCCGCCCATCAAGACCTTCCATCACCTCACCGTGGCCAACCTCACCTACCCCAGCCACTGCTGCGGCTTCAAGGACCTCAAGAAGAAGCGAGGGTGAGACGTCAACCCTTCTGCTTTATACTCACCGTATGCAAGAGGAGGAGAACGGTCACAGGCTGAGAGACCAACGGAGTCCAGAGAGTCCTCTCGGGTTGTTGTGTGTTCGATTATCTCCCAGAGTGACGTGTAGGCTGTGGATCTTGGCAAAGCAAGAGTAACTGTAGAGCAGATTTCAACAACGAGACAAGTGCTTCACATAAAACCATTAAAAAAGCAAGAAATAGAATAAAAGTTGGATTGCAGTTAAATAAACAGAAAAGTCTTCAATCTGGATGCAAAGTAGCTGAGGGTCTGAGAGGTTCTCTGAGGGGCTGTGAGGGTCTCTACGGTTCTGAGAAGTTCTCTGAGGGTCTGTGAGGGTATGTGAGGGTCTCTGAGGGTCTGTGGGGTTCTCTGAGGGTCTGTGAGGGTCTGCAAGGGTCTGAGAGGTTATCTGAGGGGCTGTGAGGGTCTCTAAGGGTCTCCGAGGGTCTGTACGGGTCTGAGAGGTTATCTGAGGGTCTGATAGAGTCTCTGAGGGTCTGTAAGGGTCTCTACGGTTCTGAGAAGTTCTCTGAGGGTATGTGAGAGTATGTGAGGGTCTCTGAGGGTCTGTGGGGTTCTCTGAGGGTCTGTGAGGGTCTCTAAGAGTCTATGAGGGTCTGTGAGGGTCTCTAAGGTTCTCTGAGGGTCTGTGAGGGTCTCTCAGGGTCTCTGAGGGTCCATGAGGGTCCATGAGGGTCTCTGAGGGTCTCAGCAGGAAGTGAATCAACTCTCTGACGTCTTCACCTTTCACTTCTTACAGCGCTGCCAGAGTTAATGTCACTCATTGCTGTTATTGTTGGAAAAGGGTTGAGCCAGACTAATAACGACTCTCCAAACAGGAAACACTTTTCTTCCACTACATAAATGAAATGATGTGATTTGACACTTACTGTGAGTGAAGGTTGAAGCCCTCGCTAAGTTCGGACTACAGTGTTTCTTTATGGACCCGGTCTGTTCGTGTGTTCCAGATTCCTGGAGTACCTCATCTGTAACCTGACGGCGTTCTACGACCAGCATCACAAGCGCTCGGTCGGTTTCCTCGGCACGCCGTCCCTCCAGGGGGGCGGGGGGGAGGAGTCGGTCCCGGACGAGGACCCAGACGACGGAAGCCATAAAGAGTCCCGCGACTGGAGGAGAGGTGACCTGCATGGAAGCCTCCACTACCACACCTATTTTGGGGGCCAGCCAGATGAGGATGTGGGTTTTGGAGAGACGCTCAAGAACCCCCAGGAGGACACCAGCCAGGACTTTAACAGTCGCTACGATTATGTGGTGTGTGAGGAGGGGGAGGAGGTGGCGTGTGCGCCGGTGCCTGATGAGTTCAATCCCTGCGAGGACATAATGGGCTTTGGCTTCCTGCGAGTGTCCGTGTGGTTCGTGAGTCTGCTGGCGGTTCTGGGCAACGTGGCGGTGCTCCTGGTGCTGCTCACCAGCCACTACAAGCTCTCCGTGTCCCGCTTCCTCATGTGCCACCTGGCCTTTGCCGACCTGTGCATGGGGATCTACCTGCTGCTCATCGCCTCCGTGGACCTGCACACGCGAGCCGAGTACTTCAACCACGCCATCGACTGGCAGACGGGCCCCGGCTGCGGGCTCGCCGGGTTCTTCACGGTCTTCGCCAGCGAGCTGTCGGTCTACACCTTGACGGTGATCACTCTGGAGCGCTGGTACGCCATCACCTTCGCCATGCGGCTGGACCGTAAGCTGCGCCTGCAGCACGCGGCGGCCGTGATGCTGGGCGGCTGGACGTTCTGCCTGCTGCTGGCCCTGCTGCCGCTGGTCGGCGTGAGCAGCTACCAGAAGGTCAGCATCTGCCTGCCGATGGACACGCAGTCCGCCGGGGCGCAGGTCTTCATCTTGTCCGTGCTGGTGCTCAACATCCTGGCCTTTCTGGTTATCTGCGCCTGCTACTTCAAGATCTACTGCACAGTGCACAACCCTCACTACCGCTCCGGGTCCAAGGACACCAACATCGCCAAGCGCATGGCCGTGCTCATCTTCACCGACTTCTTGTGCATGGCGCCGATCTCCTTCTACGCCATGTCGGCCGCGCTGGACCGGCCCCTCATCACCGTCTCCAACTCCAAGATTCTGTTGGTGCTCTTCTACCCGCTCAACTCCTGCGCCAACCCCTTCCTCTACGCCATCTTCACCAAGGCGTTCCGGGGGGACGTCTTCATCCTCCTCAGTAAGGTGGGCCTCTGTCAACGGCGAGCGCAGCTGTTCAGAGGCCAGACGGTGTCGTCCAAGGGCAGCGGCGCCGCGTCCCAGAACCGTAAAGACAAGGACCGGCTTCAGAAGGACCAGGAGCAAGCGCCTATCCGCCTGAAGACCTGCTCCGGTGGGACCGACTGCCGGCCGACGGGGCCTGAAGAGAGCCGGAGCCTGAACACGTGAACAACAGCTCCCATACAGCAGGGCCGGTTCTGGGGGGAACAGGTCCGTTTGGATGGTTGATCAGACGTCCGGTTTTCCCCGGGCATGTCCTCTTTTTGAGACAAAAAAAGTACCGTCCGGCAGGGTTTCCAAAAACGTTTCTCTGGGTTTTTACAAACTAGTTTTTACCCCTTACAAGTGTTGTAAATGGTATCTCCCTTACGGTCCACCTGAACAGTCATTGGTCGACTGATCTCAGGGTTGCCAGATACACAAAATCCCCCTTTTAGGCATGGATATCACAAAACAGGCAGAATAAGAGAGATGTTAATCGCTCAGTACCCCGGGTGTCCCTTCCTATTTCAGGGGGGCATCATGTAGGGGTTATGCCGAAGTGTCCTCTTTTTCACAAACTCAAATCTGGTCAGCCTAGTTAACAGAAAGATCTGGTATTCTGTATCTGCTTCAGTTTGCAGGCCAACTTCAGCTGCTTTCACAATTTCGTCCGTGATGATTTTGAGGTTCCGGTTGTTGGATAAAATCGAGTGTCAGTGAAACGTGAGCTGGCTTCATCTCTCACGGAGTCCTTTGCATCTGGAGCGGGACGCTAACGTAGTAAAGATAAGAACTCACGCATACACACATCTTTAATTTAGTTGAGATCTTATTTAATTTCAAATCCCTGCTCAGTCTAGCATTGATATACAAGGACATATAACAGATTTGTATAAATACTTAATTTCCCCTTGATAAAATAATCTTTCCGAGGCGCCGGGTTCCTCCGTGGTAATGTTTTTTAAGGACGGCCTGCTGGCTCGGTGCTGTTCACAGTGGGGGGTGGATCCAGAGAATGTGAGAAACGCTGCGTTTGTTATTGTCGTATCAAAACCTCGACGTATAATGGAAGTGCGCTGTATTGTTTGGTGATTTATGGATGAAAACAGGAACACACAGTTGCCATTTATTTAGTCTTTTATTTTATTTAGAAATCTTTTTTATTGATTTTGCAAACACAGGAATGAAGAATAACGCCTCCCAGAAGTTAGGGGACACGGAACTTTACATTCAGTCGTTTGGAGGTTGTGTAACGGTGACTCGCTGTCACTGTGTACAAAGATGATTAACGCCACATTCACACATAGCCGGTATTTACAGAAACAAATATTTCTGCCCCTCCGTTTTCAAAAATAACGTTGTACACAAAAGGTTGTTTTCAAAAAAGTTTATTTTTATATGAACCCGCATAGGACGCTCACGTGACGTGAAGCATCTTTAGTCGCAAACTGTGACGTTTGACCACCTAAAACTCGTTTGACCTCGTTCACACGCAAACACACAAACAGTTTTCAGAAATCTCCACTTTGGATTTTTAGAAATGATCGTTTTCCGTGATAAAACCTCAGTTTTTGTGTAAATGAAAGGGAAAAACTCATTAAAATATATGTGTTTTCCCATTGTGTAAACGGGGTCTTATTCTTTTAGCTGGAGACTGAACAGACATCGGCCGATATACCAGACTGACGTTGGAAAGCAGTGTTTTTACGTGTGTCTTATACGTGGATGTATCACTTTGTTAGATTCATAAAGCATTTGTATACTTTTGTTGTTTGTGTTATTTCGAGTTTTTATTATAACGTAACAAAATATTAAACTTTGCCTTTTTTTAACGTCAATCCAGCCAAACGGTTCCGAGAGGCTCGTCCTCGTCTCCCGGGAGCACAAGCTCCGATTACAAGAAACACTTTGATGATTAGCAATTTTCTACAAATTGCAGACAGGTATGATAATCACAGACGTAGAGCGTCGAAGCCTCGTCTCCCCTCTGGAATGTCGCGGTGGGTTTTCTCGCACGATCTGGAATTTTTTCCATCCTCTTACGGAAACACGTGACTTATGCAATCAGCGGAGATAGCTTTGACTTCGCAAAGCAAACACAGCTGAGACACGTGTGAGCGGCTACGAGTTAACGGACGCGCTCTGCCAACGGCGGCTTAACATCTGGTTAGCATTTCATCTGCTGGGTGACATTTTTTTTCAAGAAAATATACTGACTTCCAGGAAAGAGGGATCATACGAGACCTCTTTTAATTCAGCTTGCAAAGTTATTCGACCGGACAGCTGGACCGCTCCAGTATTAAAGTAGAGCACATTCCCAACCCTCGACCACTCGGACGGACTCTCAAAGCAAAGCAAAGGAAGGACGTCTAGCTTTTAAAGTGGCTTCTGCTCAATGTTCCCCATCCCCCCTCCCTCGCCCAGCGGTCCGGTGCGGACCCTTCAGCCGGAGCTGGAGCGTGACGGGCTGGCTGCGCCCGGGAGAAGCCGTCCTTCCCTTCCAGCTCACGAGAAGCCACATTTCATACTGGTTTCCACAGTTTCCAGACATGGCCATTTTGTTCATAATCAAAACCACTTCACGTTTGCATGGGTGAGTGCAAAAAGGCTGTAGATGCCTCCGAAACTACAGTACTCCTCAATTTAGGACGACAACATACACTACCGTTCAAAAGTTTGGGGTCACTTAGAAATGTCCTTATTTTTCAAAGAAAAGCATGTTTCTTTTAATCAAGATAACATAAAATTATTAAGAAATGCACTCTATACCTTTATAACCTGGTAAATGACTATTCTAGGTTGAAACAACTGTTTGGAACAGTGGTTCTTCAAATGGGGGTCCGCGTACACCTGGGGGTACGTGAAGGCACTCCAGGGGGTACGTGAGATTTTTTAAAAATATATTTAAAATTAGTATCCATTAAAAAATCCTTTAAAAATAGTTATTTAATAAATATTCAAAAAAACACAAGTGTAAGTTCATAAACTGAATTTTATATTAAGTAAGCAATTTAATTTAATTATCCTAAAAACCAAGTCCCCCCCATATCAGGATGGTTTGACCCAACGTGGCACACGCTAACGGTCAAGACCCGACTATCTAACTAATCGCGCTGGTTAAGGGGTACTTGGCTGAAAAAAGTATTTTACAGGGGGTACATCACTGAAAAAAGGTTGAAAACCACTGCCTTAGAAGACTAACGCAGGGTTAGCATTTTAGAAAAAACGTTTGTAATGTTAGCACAGCTGAAAACAGTTATGCTGGTCAGAGAAGCTTTTCAACTGGCCTTCCTTTAGAGCGTGAAGTCTGAAGAACACAATTCATATTTAAAATAAAAATAATTATTTCTAACCTTCTCAATGTATTTACTATATTTTCTATTCATTTTACAATTCAAAGTAAGTTTTCATGGAAAACATGAAATTGTCTCGTTGGGTGACCCCAAACTTTTGAACGTTAGTGTATAACAGATTATATCGTAGAAGCCAACGGACAGAAAGAGCAAAATAAAGACCCGATCGAGACTCGGACTGGATTTATTTTGACGTTCTTCCCGCGGGCGGTTCTCAGGCCTCATCGTTCTTCGGCCTGTATTTCAAATAAACTCGCCCCCGAGCCGTTCCTCAAATAAGCAATGAAACACCAGATTATGTTGCTAAACTCAAACGCAGTGGGAAACGAGATCCTGAGATGGACCGAACAGAGAACTTGTGTTTTCTACCTTACGATTCGGAACGGCCTCGAGGCTTCAGTCTTCAAGTGTCCGTCCAGCCCGTTGCTGTGAAGGTGAAACCTCTCCCTTCGTGACGTCCTTCCTTCGTGACTCCACGGGCCAGCAGGCATGGCCGGTCCTCCTGAGGGTCAAGTTTCTCTCTTGAACGACGACTGGAGCGAAACTCAGAGTTGAAGTCAGCGTTGAAAGTGGTTCCACTCGTCAACAGTGACCTCCAGAACAGGTTCTGGATGTCTTGTTTGTTATCGGAACGTTACCTGTTGGCTCAGCCGTGTTCCTCTGGAAGCTTCAACTCTGGGAGAAGTTTTGAAGTAGTTATCCCTGTTAGCGCTTTTATCTCTGCTAGTGCTGTTAGCGCTGTTATTCCTGTTAGCACTGTTATCGCTTTTATCTCTGCTAGTGCTGTTAGCGCTGTTATTCCATTCCTGTTAGCACTGTTATCCCCATTAGCGCTGTTAGAACTGTTATTCCTGTTAGAACTGTTATTCCTGTTAGCACTGTTATCCCTGTTATCCCTGTTAGCGCTGTTATTCATGTTTGCGCTGTTATTCCTATTAGCGCTGTTATCCCTGTTAGCACTGTTATCACTTTTATCTCTGCTAGCGCTGTTAGCACTATTAGTGCTGTTAGCACTGTTACTGCAAGCCACCAGCTCAGCAGTCACCGTGTTGAGAGCTGAAGAGAGGCGAACAAAATAACAATCTTATTTATTTAACACCTTCATGCATTCAAATTGTGGCTCTCTTGTTCCGGTGAGCCAACATGGCCGACACCAGAACCCGGACGCTGAAGTAGCCACATGGGATTCGACAAAGGGTGAACCCCAGGGAAGAAGGACCCTCCGTCAGCGTGGATAGAGGCTCTTTGTTCCAGAGCTACGATCAGCTCCCCGTCCACTGAGGCCGACGCGCTCTGCTCCAGCCTGCAGCTGATTGGCCGTCAGTGTCAGTTAGTGGAGCAGAGAAAACCATCAGCTCTACGTCAGCCTCTCCTGGGCCTCATCACGAGCTCCTCAGCCTCGTGGAGGTCTGGTGCCCAGGAGGAGCAGCTGGGGAGGCGTCGCTCCTCTGGCTCGGGACAGAACGAGTCTTTGTGAAGCGTGGAGGCGGCGGCTCGTCTCAGATCCATTATAATCAAGGGGAGGAATCTCCCCGTAGTTTTGGGTCCAGCTTTAATCCGGGCAGAACCACACCTTTACCTCAGAACCCACCGCAAGAATATACATGGGGGATTAGCTGAGGAATCAGAGGCAGAACGCCCAGCGCTGAACGACAGCTGGATTACACAAATCTGAGAGGAATGACGATCCTGGGGCTCAAGTCCATGTAGCACGAGATGTAGGAAGGAAGGGATTTAGGACCAGGACTCCCTCAGAGACCGGGACTCTCTCAGAGACCGGGACTCCCTCGGAGACCGGGACTCCCTCGGAGACCTGGACTCTCTCGGAGACCGGGACTCCCTCGGAGACCGGGACTCCCTCGGAGACCTGGACTCCCTCAGAGACCTGGACTCCCTCGGGGCTTGATACACAATTTAAATAGTTAAATACAAGCAAAGTGATTGGAATGCCTAAAGGATGAATTGTTTTACAATATTAGAATACTAAGAATTGTTATATTTGATGAAGGTAACAGATGAATTGTTATATTATTTTATAAAGGTAACAGATGAATTGTTATATTATTTTATAAAGGTAACGGATGAATTGTTATATTATTTTATAAAGGTAACGGATGAATTGTTATAATATTTTATAAAGGTAACGGATGAATTGTTATAATATTTTATAAAGGTAACGGATGAATTGTTATATTTTATAAAAGGGAACAGATGAATTATTATATTTTATTAAGGTAACAGATGAATTGTTATATTTTATAAAGGTAACAGATAAATTATATTTTATAAAGGTAGCAGATGAATTTTTATAAAGGTAACGGATGAATTGTTATATTTTTTAAAGGTAACAGATGAATTGTTATAATATTTTTTAAAGGTAACAGATGAATTGTTATAATATTTTTTAAAGGTAACAGATGAATTGTTATATTTTTTAAAGGTAACAGATGAATTGTTATATTTTTTAAAGGTAACAGATGAATTGTTATATTTTTTAAAGGTAACAGATGAATTGTTATAATATTTTTTAAAGGTAACAGATGAATTGTTATATTTTTTAAAGGTAACAGATGAATTGTTATATTTTTTAAAGGTAACAGATGAATTGTTATAATATTTTTTAAAAGGGATGATCTGAAGCAGTCTGAACAAACAGAAACATTGTGAAAGCAGAGAAGCAGTTTTTAATAGACATCTTTTTCATAACCTCATCTAGTCGATATAAAAAAAATGAAAACACTTTTTAAAAGGCACACGCAACATCCAACAGAGGAATACAATGACTGAGCAGTTTGATTTGACTGACGACAGCGAGCTACTGAACGCGTCTATGCTGATCGATTATTGTGAAAGTGTAAAGTGTCTTTAAGAGCCACTTTGAGTTTAATAGATGCAGACTATTACTTAATCTGTGTGAAGAAAGATCTCAAATAAACATGATTGTATTCCCATGAGATTATTGAAAATGTGTTCTCGTTGTTAATGAGTTTATTTCTAAACGCACCGAGCAGCCGACCACTGACCAGATTGACACGAGTCAAAAAACACGTACTTTATTTCAAATTGCTGCAACAGGGGCACTAAAAACAAACTGCAGAGCAACACACAGCCCCCCCCCCCCCCCCATTTAAAAGTCATGAATAAAATGAAGGAGAGCTCGCGGTGGACACGTGGACCGCGGCGTGATGAAGCTCCGCCCCCAACAGAAGAAAAGGAACACTTATTAGACGATAAGAGCACAGTGTGGCGCGGCTTTACAACCCTTCAAAAAATAGAACATTTTGATGAATTTTTCAGGAATAAATTAAAATAACAAAAAGGACGTCAGCCGAGAAAAAAAGAAAGGGAAGCAAAATACATCCTAAACTATTCGACTGTTTCTACTGAGACACGCTGAGATTATGGGTGTGCAGAAAGAAAAGACAAAGCGGTGACCACACACACGTGACTCTCTCTCTCTCTCTCTCGCCCGGCTGCGACTCATCCATAAACTGAAACAGTGCAAATCTTCCGACGGCTGGAACTGAAACGACCCGACAGAACCACCGCCGGACACAAACATTTCTTTAAATTAATTCAGTGTTGGCTCTGCTCCTCCTTCGTGAGTGAAGGATGACGATGGAATGAAGACGAGAGGAATAACTGTATTTTTTTGGGGGGGGGGGGGGGGGGGGGTCGAGCTCGTGAGATTAAAATAATGCCTTTACGCGACTATTAGTTATTCTAGGATTAATGTCGTGGTAACCTTCTTTTTCTTTACCCTTCATGGAACACGTTTAAAAGAAGAAGTTTAAAACAATAACTACATAAAAACCTCCGCGGCCCCGAGGTCACGAACAGGAATTGAGACAGAATCACGATCTGAGAGCGAAGGTCGGGAGCCGGGAGTCGGTTCTGGCCGCTCGGAACAAGGCGGAGTCTCGGCCGGTGGCACTAAGCTTGGACTGAAGCGTAGACGCGAGTCGATCCGGCCGGGCGACGCCGTGAAGGTGGCTCTCGTCTACGGGGTTATAATGGATGACCTCTGACCCTCCGGGGAGGTCAGGTCTCCCTGGTCCACGACATCTGTATGATGTGAAATGCTTACTTTCCATTGCGGGGGAACTCTCGCAGGAGGAACGCGGAGAAGCAGCGAAGAACGACCGCGAGGACTCGTTCCCTCCTCCAGAGGCTCCTCCCCCCCCTCGGAGGCTCCTCCCCCCCCGGAGGCAGGAGTCAAGTTCTCAGGAGTGGTTTCCTGAAAGGAGTCCAGCCGCAGGTTATGGAGGGTGTTGAAGTGTCTGTTAACGGAGGGGGAGCTAGAGTTCCTGTGGCTCTGGGGGGGGCGGGTCGCCGTGCTCGTCTTCACCATTCGGCATCCCCAATGGCTTTGGAGAAGACGTAATCCTTCCCGTTCAGGTTCATGATCCCGTCCTTCAGGTGGAATTTCCATTTGTTCTTACTTCTGTGAATCTGGGGAACGAGAAGGAAATCAACGAGGCGGACGGACAAGAGGACACGCGTCACCTGACGGAGGATCAACAGGAGGCCCGAGTCAGCCAATAGGATCAACAGGAGGCCCGAGGCGGCCAATAGGATCAACAGGAGGCCCGAGGCGGCCAATAGGATCAACAGGAGGCCCGAGGCGGCCAATAGGATCAACAGGAGGCCCGAGGCGGCCAATAGGATCAACAGGAGGCCCGAGGCGGCCAATAGGATCAACAGGAGGCCCGAGGCGGCCAATAGGATCAACAGGAGGCCCGAGGCGGCCAATAGGATCAACAGGAGGCCCGAGGCGGCCAATAGGATCAACAGGAGGCCCGAGGCGGCCAATAAGACGAGCAGGAGGCTTTCCTTCCCGTTTTCCCGACGAGAACCTCCTATCAGCGTTATTTAATGACGAAGAGCTTTATAATTTCCTTCGCATTGAAAATGCGGAAAGTAATGTTTTGATCTCTGTGTCTTTATTTATTTATTTATATGTTTAAGTGTTATTCGCATAAGTCAAAAAGTATTAAACCGAATCGCATGAAATTTGGTGGGATGATTGGTTATTATCCGGGGACCATTTGATTAGATTTTGGGATTGATCGGGTCAAATGTCAAGGTCATGAAAGGTCAAAATCTTGTTTTTACCATAGCACGGACAATGTTTATCCAATTGGCAACTAATGCAAAGAATTTCAGAATTCAATGCCCAGTCTTGTGATATGAAGGTATGCGCTCTACCGAGTGCCCCTTCTAGTTCTAAATGGAAACACGACTCTAGCTGACTCGGCGTCCTGAGTCTGTTAACGGACCGACGTTAAACTAACAGACGTGTTACAGGGCATCAGACGATCAGGCGATCTGGACTCACCTTGTCGTACTGGCACACCACCACGTTCTCCGTGTCGAACAGCTCCTGGTTCTCCTCGTCGCTGACGTCGTCGCCGCTGTTCAGGGGCTCCTGGGAGGAGACACAACCGGCAGCGTTACGTCGAGCGGCTCCCCGATGACATCATCGCTCAGGACTCGACCTCCTCGGCCTCATGTTTAAATCTACTCGACCCGGCCGCCTCCAGAGCCCTCGTTCTGGGTCCGGTTCCTCTGCCCACCTCTTCCACCTGGCCATCCTCGCCGCCCTCCTTGTCCTTTTCCTCCTCTTCATCTTCATCATACTCCTCCTCGTCCTCGTCGTCCTCTGAGGAGGTGTCTCCGGTGCCGTCCGTCTGAAGGATCAGGGGGGCCTGCGGCTGGGCCTGCGCTGGGACCTGTGGTGCAACTGCGCCCTGGGCCTGCTGGACTTGCTGGACTTGCTGGACCTGCTGGATCTGCTGGACCTGCTGGGCCTGCTGGATTTGCTGGGCCTGCTGGATCTGCTGGACCTGCTGGATTTGCTGGGCCTGTTGGATCTGCTGGACCTGCTGGGCCTGCTGGATTTGCTGGGCCTGCTGGATTTGCTGGATCTGCTGGGCCTGCTGGATCTGAGTCGTCGCTGCCTGAATGGGCTGCTGCGTCAGACCTGCCGCCTGCATCACCTGACGGGAAACAGAGTCGGGTTAAAAAGTTACAAACCAAAGCATCCACAGAAGGAGAGGAACTCGGGCCAGGTGGGAGGAGCCGGGGCGGCGCTGACCTGCGTGTTGCCCTGGACTTTGTTTCCCGAAGCCAAGACGATCTGCTGCGGCTGGATGATGACGCCGGTCTGCTGGGGCAGGCCTCCCTGCAGAGGAGCCAGGACCTGCACACACACCGGCACCAGGTCACCGCCGGCTCTCGCTCCAACGACAGGAGCCATCAGAGCGACGCCCAGAGGAGTCTGGCTCGCCGCGACGCACATTCACTGCATTTGACTATCGCTGGGTCATTTTGCATACCTGCTGTATGACTGGCGCCTGCACGCCGCCCGGCTGCATCTGCTGCTGCAGGAGGATCTGCTGCTGGGGCTGGATGATGTACTGGGCCCCGTTGGGAGCTCGGACCACCTGCAGGATCTGACCTGGAGGCCGGGTAAAATACTTTCACCTCCAACACTATGCAACCTTTTTGTATAACTCTGAAATGTACATTATCCTACAGTGTTAGGTAAACTTAACTTTTTTGTTTGACCTCTTATTTTGCTGCTGATCTTTGTACCATTTAAGGTTATTTACTTGAACTGCTTGAATTTCATTAAAAGATGGGGGAAGTGTTGTAACACTTTTGAGGGTTAGTGTATTTCTTCCCACGGTGGAGATAAAGCTGTCAGGGCTCACCTTGGCTGGTGATCAACTGCTGGTATGGGGTGACCCCCGTGGGCAGAGCCAGGGTTGCTGCTGTCGCTGCTGCACTCTAGAGGAGGAAGAGAACACACACATGAGCAGTCAGGTACACACTCTCTCACACACACACAGAAGCATGTTAGCGCCCTCTAGAGGCCATATCAGTGAAGAAAAGATGAGGATCAGACTAAATGTCCTCACTTTGTAATTTGGTCCTCACTACAAAGGTTAATAACTCTTGACGGTCCTCAGAAAGCTAGCAGTGCAAACACACACACACACACACACACACACATATTCAGAAGCATGTTACCGCCCTCTAGAGGCCATATCAGTGAGGACTAGACTAAATGTCCTCACTTTGTATTTAAGGATTATATAAGCATATTTTTGCTTCTACCTATACCTTTTCAGTCTGTTTTGTATATTATATTTAATAATATTGTATTTGATTGACTGAATAAAAGATACACACACATAGTACTACATGGTATCTACATAGGGTCCACTCACCATCCCTGTGGCGCTCATGTGCTGAAGAATCTTTGAGTCTTGAACAATAACTTGCTGCTGAGGAGCTGTGCAGAGAGACACGATTAACAACACGTCACCGAGCGCATTACAATGTCCTGCTAAGACTATTAAACAAAGAAAATACTATCTGTGAACACTGGTTTAGTCATTGAATGACCTTCATGTGCTCATACCGTCATTATATACCGTACTGCACATGAGAAAGAGCATCTGTGGTTCCTCCATCAACTAACGCCAAGATGGAGTGAGTTTTAGAGCAAATAACAAAAAACGTTACTTGAATTTAAGTTACAATTTTAGTTTTAAAAAGGTTAAAATACTCTGTTGCATAATAATTACACTTTTCTTTATCAAAAAAGAGTAATTATCTTACAAACCATTTCATTCCAGTGGGAAGACTATGAGTGAGGGTGTATGAATGTCATTCACAGAGGAATGCTGCTGTAGAGTGTGTAGTTGTTGTTGTTGTTGTTGTTGTTGTTTACCAGTGCCGTGAGTCAGTGCCGACCGGCCCTGCTGCTGCTGCGGCGGCAGAATGACTTGCTGGGCCTGAGCCGGCTGAGTCACATGGTGGACTTGTTGGACCTGCTGGACCTGATGCTGGACCTGATGCTGAGCCTGCTGCTGCTGGGCGGCCTGCAGGAGGGCCTGCTCCTCCGTGTGGAAGCCCTCCACGGCCTTGGACTGCAGCAGCTTGTTCTCCCATAGCTGGAGCACCAGAAGAAGAAGAAGGACGACTCAGAGTTTTAATAATGCTTTGGGAATTTACCATCTTCAGTAAGGGAAACAAAACCATCCTGGGCCTTTACAATGTGAATATACTGCATGACTACATGGTGCGTTACCGTCTTCAGCTCCAGCAGCACCTGCTCGTCCACCCCCTCGTCCAGGAACAGCTCCCGCACCTCGTTGATCACATCCTCGATCACCGACTTGTAGAGTTTAGGCTGCGAGCACGAAAACACACACACACACACACGCACACATACGGACAGAGAGCACGTTCATTACTCTGTATAGAAATATACATAAATATATATAAATGTGTGTCTGTGATGATCAAAGTTGCCGTGTGGGGCTTAATTCAGGCCATACGGCGTGTGGTAATATTAACTCATCCGTTGCTATAGCAGCAGCTACACATCACAGGCCTATCAATCCATCCAGGTGCAGTTTCCCATAAGCATATAAGCATAATATATCAGGTTATAATAGCATTGAGCGTACATGTTTTAAATGTGTAACTTCGTAGTAAACCAGGGAGCTCTATTGTGTCCACGTCACGATGACGTGGCGTACATGGCGCGCGCTAACTGTTCGCCATGTGAAAGTGTTCCGCGGCTCTTCGTTCGCGCTTCTCTACGTTGGACGAGCCGCGGAACAATGGCGGCCTCGGTCCCCCGCCCCGGTCCCCAACGGCCGCGGCGCGGACCTCGGGCTCTCCTTTCTCCCCCTCGGCCCGTCTGCTGCGCCGCTATTTAAAGCTTTAGGGCCGCTGTTTATATGTAGAGGCGATGACGTAGCGGCGAATAGCACCTTCCCATCCCGGGCGGTCTATATTAGAGAGCCAACATGGCGGTATAAAACCGGGCGGCGGAAAAGAGGAGGGCCAGAAGCGGAGCGAGCGGAGCCGTGGAGGCCATTTTACGGAGCGCGACCCGCGCGCCCGACAGCCCCGTACGCCGAGCGGTGTGTGGCGGCACGGGGAGGAGGTTTTTTCGGTGCGTTACGTTATGGCTGTTGGGCCGTGACTACCTAGAGGGGCCGTTTCTCGGGGACTACTGACGTGGTGTTTCGGGGCGGCCGTTGGCCGAGGAATGGTGGACAATGAAGAGGCTTTTACTCAGAGCGGGGACGGGCTGCGGCTATGGATACTTTTAATTTTTTTTTTTTTTTTTTTTAAAGGACAAACACCGCATAATTCATTCGCAGTGGAAGGTGGCGAGGTGCTTTGCGAACATCTGCGTCTAAAATAATGCAAAATAAAACAATTTAGCTCGTTTAACGTTACCGAGTTCTCCTTTAATGTCCGACTCCTCGACACAAGCGTTGCTTTGACCCTGAAGTAAAGCCACAGCACACACACCACATCCCGAGAACCAGTATGAAGTCTAAATCCCTGAGCCAAACGTGAGATATTAGAGGAAACTATTAACCTTGACGGCCAAATCAGAACAGCGTTAACTGGATAACTAGCCCATAAAGCATCTAGTGCATTCCATCTGTACCTGAACGTTACATTAGCCATTGCGCTGCCAGATGGCTTTATCGGAGAGAACAGTCTCACCTCTCTCGAAGAATCATTAAAATGGCCGATTGACTGAAGTTAGTCGTCATTTTATTTGAGAGAACAGTGAAGTGTTTGTTAAAGCCCATTCATTTTCCTGAATGATAAAAACTCGTTGACAGCGTTCTCTTATCTTAACCCCCCATTTCCCCCGCTGACAATCCTTAGAGATTGATCCTTACCACTGGGTTCGAGTTAGCCGAGCTCGCCATTATACGTGTAAAAACCACACGGAAATAGGCGAGAAATAGAGCCAAAAAAAATACAAAAAAACGATTTAAAACAACTGGGAATGGTCTCTTAAAACAGCCGGCATTACTTTTGTAAATAAAACACAGTTTTAGCGGTCTTATTTACAATCCCGGGCTGCGAGTCCCAGCCGTCCTCCTTCCGTCGTTGACCTGCTTTATATACTGAGCGTGGAGCTGCGAGTGCGCGAGACATAGGGCAGGAGCATTTCGCAGCTCTCGCGAGATCTCGTTCGTCGTATAACGACGGAGAGATACGCCGGCTGCTGGGAATTGTAGTTTAAAAGTGTCGTACACGTAAATACACGAGCGCAGATCGTATTGGCGTCATAATGTGATTTGTTTACTGAATTAGGCCAAGTAGAAATAATATGACCCACATAAGGAGATAAGCGCAATATATATCTGATAATATGCTAATACTATTGATGTGGGGGTTTGAGCATTAATGTGTAGTGTTTGGTGACGTCACGTGACAACAAACGAGAAGAAATGGGGCACTGTAAACACAGGGAACATTTCTGTATCCTGTTTTAACTTGTGTTGCTTATACTTAAGTACAATATGACTGATTACGATTTGATTCCGAAACATATCTTTTCATAGATGTTCATTCCATTTAGTGGATGACTATTGTACATATATTAATGTAATGTAATAGTACTTCAATATGGGAGCATTTGGTGCCTTTTTTATGCTTCCAGAGCACTTTTAATTTAGTAACACCTTGTTGCCACAAGGGGGCGATCACACCCCGTAGCTGAGCTCCGGAAAACCAATTCTCCTTTTCTGAATCCATGACACACACACACGCACACACACACACACACACACACACACACACACACACACACACACACACACACACACCATTCACTCTGTCTAGGATACAACTATTTTTATTTCACTGAAGGGGTCATGTGAGTGATTTTTTGGGGGGGATCAGCCAAATCCATGCATTCTGTTTAATCTAAAATACACCTGTCCTGACTCCCAGGGGAACACTTCCAACTAATCATGAAAGCTTTACAGTAAATGAGAGCCGACAGGTTCCATGGTTACTTCTGTAACCATGGAAACATGCCTCGCTGTGGATGCTGAGGCTGTCGCTCCACCGGAGCCCCTCGGCGAGCGTCCTCCAGGACCGACTTCATTACACTCGGCCCTGCGAGGGGAAACTAAAGGTCGGCCCGCCGCCGATGAGGAACGGCATTTGCTTTCTCGGGGAACATTTTTTTTAATTTCCCAAAACCAAAGGGAGCGTCGACCGTGTAACGAGGCGGCTGCCGACATCGTGGGTTCCTCAAACTACGAGACGAGATCCAACGTGACGCTGTCGCCTCACTCCTGGTGACGGAGTGGCGTGATGCCCTCTAAAGATCTAGAGGATGCACCCCCCCACACACACACACACACTCTCTTTCTTTGCTGTAGTTGCATAGCAACAGAGGCGCTATAGCTCCAGTGGTGCACAGGAGGCTCCGGATTAAGTGCCGGCTCCATGAAGATGAGCTGCTGCCACGCGGCTCAACATGGCAGCCGGAGCGTCTCTCTGGACACGCCGCTCGGCGCTCTCTGACCTCGGCCTCCGGAGGAGGAGCAGCGTCCGACTTCAACCACAAGAATAGAACTTACATGATCAGAGGAAGAAGATGAATAATGAAGCGGCGGGAGAGGAGAGGTTGTGATCAGCGCCGTGTCGATGGGCCTGAGAGGTCAACGGGGTCAACGGGGTCAACGGGGTCAACCCGGAGAACCAGAGAGTCTCCAGCCTCAGGCTGAGTGCAGCACGGAGAGGAGAGAGATTATATGGACCAATGAGACATGGAGGTCCATCTGGAACCCAACATCGTTCTCCAGAGGGATGCCATAGAAGAACCATTTCTGGTTCCACGAAGAACCTTTCAAACCAGGGTTCTTTAGAGAACCATGTCCTTATATAGTTCTTCAAAGAACCGCTAAAAGGGTCCCAAAGAAGCCTCAGAATAGTTCTTTAAAGAACTTTGTCCTTAAAGAGTTCTTCAAAGAACCTATAAAGGTGTCTCGAAGAACCTAAAAACATGATTCTTTAAAGAACCTTTCCAACCAGGGTTATCTAAGGAACCATGTCCTTATATAGTTCTTCAAAGAACCCTTACAGGTGTCTCAAAGTACCCTCAAAACCTTTCAGATCAGGGTTATTTAAAGAACTATTTCCTTGTATACTTCTTTAAAGAACCTATCAAGCTGTATGGTTCCGGTGGGTTCTCCTGTATGGTTCCGATGGGTTCTCCTGTATGGTTCCAATGGGTTCTCTCTGATGGACTCGTCGGGTTCCGTCAGAAGCAGCAGGCAAACAAATCTTCTGCAACTTGTATTTTTTATTATTGCAACCGACTGGAAGACAATACATCACAATAAACATCATTGCAGTTTTTCAGGAAATGGAAAACAAAATAAAAACAACATTTATATATTTTTTGCCACGGTATCAGACAACGTTGATATTTACATGTAGTGATGAAATAGGGCTTAAAATCATTCTTTGGCAATATGATTGCACAATAAGGAGAGAATTGAACATTGACTGGAAAAACAAACAAAAACAAACAAAAACAAAAACAACCCCGGTGCATCTCTCCGATCAACAACGCTTGGCGTGTGGCGTGTGGCGTCTCTCCCCGGCGGTGCCCCGATGCTCAGCCCGGTCAGAACCGACCCAACAACTCTAACAATGGCAGTTTTTGTAGATAATTTTGTCACCGACAACAAAACAAACAATAACAATGTGCATAAAAACATAAACAAAGAAAATGGCCTCCGAGTCTCCCGGACGTGTTTCCGTTTGGCAGCTTTGAGCCGCCTCTAGTTTGAGGGCCTTCCTTTGCTTTGAAGACATTTGTGACGCGTCACTCTTTTTTCTCCGTGACTCGGAGGTCAGGAGGTCACGAGGTCATCCTTCCTGTACGGGCGAGTCAGAGAAGAAGAGCGACGCATCGCCGGCTGAACGCCGTCACGCCCCGTGAGTCACCGCCGCGGGGGACCGGTGACCCCGACGCGTGTCCTCGGTGGTCGCCATGGAGACGCCCGGTGGACGGGGGATTCTTTCTCTGCGGAGCGGCAAAATATAGAAAAGAACCTCTGAATCGGCTCTGGAGATAAACGCGTACGTCGGCGCTCCTTTCCTCGGGGTCAACAATACTGCATGTAAACAATAACAAACAATGACGTCATCGAGCCGTCTCCTAAGCTCCTCCCCCTCTTTAATACCATCTCTAAGTTGCCCATTCGGAGACGCAAGGTTCTCCCGGGACCCGTCTACGCCGAACACAATGCCGATGGGAACCAAGGGGGGGGGGGGGGGGGGGGAATACTGTTATAAATAAAGAGACGAGTGACGCTGCGTGAGAACGTGACGACAGAGGTACTGAGGGCAGGCAGCCCCCCGTGCTGAGGGGTGTGTGCTGCTGGGCACTCACACACACACACACACACACACACACACACACACACACACACACATTCTCACACACACACACTCTACACACAGGGGTTAACATTGAACACCTAAAAAACACTGTACAGGCAGCAGGAGCCGGCCGCCCCCCCGAGAGGCGGTGCAGCTGGCCCCAGAGCCCGACCCCCCCTAGCCCCCCACACACACACACGCTCCTCCCTGAAGACGTGAACAGAAAACAACCCAAAGAGTCAAAAGAAAGAACAGAACAGATTCCAATATAATCACGGGGTATAAGAATTGGCGGCAGAAACTTCTTTTCTCTCCTCTAGGAACAAGGTTTATATGAAAATAAGTCATGCTTCATGCTAAATACATCGTTTATCTTACATGATCTTTGAATAAAAAAGATTTGCTTCTTATCTTATTTACAAGCACCCATGCAATATAACTGAGAAAAGTCCTGCAGGTCAAATTGCTTCAATTAAAAAAAAGGAAAAAAATAAAATATTTTCTAACCTTTTTACAGAGTTGTCCGCGCGGGACGAATTGCTTATATCTTTATGAGGGTAAACAGACGGCGGCGGAGCTCGCCCCCCCGCGGGCCGGGGCGCGGCGCTCCGCCCGGTGATGAAGAGGAAGGTGAGCCGCGGCGCCATGCCCGGCGGCGGCGGCGCGCTGGGGAAGCTTCAGGGACGTTTACGTGATGCAACAACAACAACAACAACAACAACAACATGGAGGAGATATTGCCTCGGACCCGGCACGCTCTCCATCGCCATGGTGATGAAGACATTACCTTTTTTTATTCTTTTTAAATATCTATTCTTAAATACTATGAGTGCTCTTGAAATAAAACCACGTCGTTACCCATGATGCTCCTGTTATAAGTGGTGTTAAATAATCTTAAGTGCATGATTATATATCACATTGGGTTTTACAATTATTTCCACGCTCCTCCTCCTCCTCCTCCTCCTCCTCCTCCTCCTCCTCCTCCTCCTCCTCCTCCTCTTCCTCCTCTTCCTCCTCCTCAGCTGTGGTTGTCGTCTACATGAAAGCAGCCTGGTCGTTTTTTTTCCTCTTTGGCACAGTCTCACATTTGTGCTCGTGGATGCGGGAGATCTCGTCGGATAGGCTCCGCCCCCTTTTTGCTGGCGTCACCGCGCGAGAGATTGCTACAGATCCGCGCGGGAAAACGAGCGGACGGCCGTCCGCCGCGTCCGCCGCGCGAGTCGCTCCTCGTCCAAATTGGTGACAACGCATGCGTTTTGTTTATGGCTTTCATCCCCTTTTAAACAACAACAACAACAACAACGGAACGGCGGACGCGTGAGAACGCGGCGGCGGCGCGGCGCCGAACATGTAGGAAAACATAGATTTTTGATATTGCCACAAATAAGTAGGATTCACCTAATGCCCTGCAGATAGAGAGGGATGAAGAGTCTGATGCGGGGAACCTGTTGCCCTGTGTGTGTGTGTGTGTGTGTGTGTGTGTGTGTGTGTGTGTGTGCGGAGCGTCTGTGTGTGTGTGCTCAGTTCCTCAGGGCCTCCTTCTGCTCCTTCTGGCCCTTGGCGGTGCGGTTGGTGATGTTGTTGAGGCAGGCCCGAACCCCCGCCAGGTGGAGCAGCGACCCGGCCGCCTCCTTCATCTCCTCGTCGTCGCTCTCCGGCGGTTTCTCCACCGCCGCCGCGCGCCGCTTCTTCAGCGGCAGCGTGTCGCCGCCGCCCCGCGCTCGGCTCTTGGTCCAGGGCGCGCCGCTCGCCGCCAGCGTCCAGCGCCAGCGCCGCTCTCGTCTGCTCGCGGCCTGCTGGGAAATGTAGGCGGCGGCGATGTGGGAATCCAGCGGGATCTCCCGCGGCTCGGGCTTCACGTCCGACTGGATCTCCACGGCGATGATGTCGTCGTCCTCGTCGTCGTCGTCCAGCGGAGACGCCGGGCTGCCGGCGCCGGAGGAGCTCGGCCGGCTGGGGGACTTGGCCGTGCTGTAGGTGTGGTCGTCCTGGAGGTCCTCGCCGCACAGCGGGCTGTCCGGCCCCCGGCTGAGGTAGTCCCCCAGGGAGGAGCTGCGGGGGAGGGGGGGTAACGTTAGCGTTAGCATGTAGCTCACCACTCTCATGCTCAGGTGAGCATGTCTGTGCACGCCCCCAAAACACCTGCATCAGGAGGCTCCTCCCACTAATCAACCTGTGTGTGTGTGTGTGTGTGTGTGTGTGTGTGTGTGTGTGTGTGTGTGTGTGTGTGTGTGTGTGTGTGTGAGACCGTTATGTAAACACACCTGAGAAGACGTGGACACCTCTGGAGCGAGGTCTGTGTGTGTGTGTGAGTGTGAGTGTGTGTGTGTGTGCAGGTGTGTGTTTGTGTGTGTGCAGGTGGGTCTGTGTATGTGTGTGTGTGTGTGTGTGTGTGTGTGCAGGTAGGTCTGTGTGTGTTTGTGTGTGTGTGTGTGTGTGTGTGAACCCACCGTATGGCCGAGGTCCTGCTCCCCACGGGGCTCACAGGGAGGGGTCTGATCACGGGGAAGAGCGCCTGGCTCCTGACGCGAGCGCCATTTTGGATCACGCCCCGGGGAACTGAGAGAGAGAGAGAGAGAGAGAGAGAGAGAGAGAGAGAGAGAGAGGAGGAGGGGGTCAGGAGGGGAGCCTCGTCGGTCACATGCAACACAAACACACGCACACACACACACACACACATACATCACGGAGGACGCTCCCGGAGCGCCACAAGGAACACGAGCTCAGAGGAGCGTCATCCAATCAGCAGCGAGCGCCGGGTGACTCACGACTCACGACTAATTCAATGTTTCCTTCTTGAAGTTTATAATTAGAACCCAAGAATTTAACTTCAACTCTTAATCCCTGGATTATCTTCTAAAACTCATTATTATATTATCATATTCACTCGTTCTCCTCCTCCAAACACGGCGGAGCAACAGAGACAACAGAAACAACAGAGACAAGGCAGTTTTGGGCATTTAAATTAAATTATCAATTATCAATAATCAAAACAGTTTCTGCCAGTTAAAAGTGTTTCAGATAAGACTTCACAGCACTTAAGATGCATCACGTATCAGAATGTGTTCATCTCTTTGACTCGAGGGCAACGAGACGGGAAGTAGAGACGCATCGATATCGATCGACTATCTGGGGGTGACCCTCAGGTGACCCTCAGGTGACCCTCAGGTGACCATCAGGTGACCTTCAGATGACCCTCAGGCGACCTCTGACCTCCACACAGAGCCGTTAAAGTAGTGAAGGACTGACGCTCCGTCTGTCGGCCGAGAGTCTTCCTCCGCTCTGATGACAGGAAACCTGGTTGAACCGGTTTGAACTGGTTTGACCTGGTTTGAACCGGTTTGAAGTGGTTTGACTTGGTTTAAACCGGTTTAAACTGGTTTGAACCGGTTTAAACTGGTCTCACGGCACCATGTGGGCTCCTCCAGACTCCGCCGTGAGACGTTAGCCGGTTACTTTAGCTTAGCATCACGTGTCACTTCTGCTCTGCTCAGATTAAAGCAGATGACGTGTCTGAGGAGCCGCCATCTTTAAACAGCTTCATGAGAGTCAATGTTCTCAAATGATGAGCAGCAGGAGACGCAATCACTTCATGTTCTGGAGGCTCAAACGGCTGCTTTAAAATGTCAGAATATTTTTTTTATTTGGCCCAAAATAAATCAGGATGATGTCATGATGTCAACGAGGCACGAGTCGTCCCCCCCCCCCCCCCCCCCGTGCAGCCGGCTGCGTCCCGCTAATGTTTCTGCTCTTATAACCTTATAAGTCGTCTCTGTTGTAAACTAGATCACTCACTGTGTGTGTGTGTGTGTCTGTGTATGTGTGTGTGTGTGTGTGTGTGTGTGTGTGTGTGAGTGTGTGTTTGTGGGCATTAGGCCACCCCGGGTTGATGTGCCCCCCCCCCCACCACCACCACCTCGCTCTACTCAGGCTTTGGGTTGCCATAGCAACGACTCCCCTTCCACATGCCACAGAGTGGTAGATCATGCATCAGCAGAGAAAGTGATAGAGAGAGAGAGAGAGAGAGAGAGAGAGAGAGAAAGGGGGAAAGGAAATACCAAGCTCTCTTTACATGGCCTCTCATAGCTCAATGACACACTCCTGACCACCACTGTTTACACACACACACACACACACACACATGACTCAAAGGGTCAAAGGTCACCCCTGGCAGACCTTGAGAACGCAGCCGTTTGAAAGTGGCTTCTTGCTTGGTCGAAGAGCCCCCCCCCACACACACCCACACACACACACACACACACACACACCACACCCACAACCCAACACACACAAACACACACCCACACACACGCCTGTTTTTATCTACCTGCTCGGTTGCAGTGTGTTAAAATGTAAATATATATCCATATATTTATATATATATATATGTATATATATATATATATATATAAATATATATATTTTTTTATATATATATGTATATATATATATATATATATATATACACACACACATATACCTATAGAATACAGTAGTTCCTCTGGACCTCAAACCAGTTCCAATATTAAAAGCTTTGTATTAATAACAAAGTAATGAACCATAAACCCTTCAGTCTGCATCCTGCATCATTTGGTTTTAACACACATTGACCTTTACTGGTAAACTATATTATATTACATTTATACCACTATCAACCCCAGTAGTCTTTATCACACCCTGTTATCATATATTATAAGATATGAGATAAGATAAGCACCACACGCCTGTTAACTTCTTCACTTAAACACAAACTTTAAACTAACAAGTAAACATTTACACCAAGCTACCGACATGTCGCTCTTTATTTATGAATGACTTAGTTGTTCGTTTGTGTTCTTTTCAATAAAGGAAAGGAAAAAAAATCATAATTTCTCCTCGCGTCCTGCCTGTAATGCCGTGGCGCTCCACTAGAGGGCAGCCTCCACAGTCTGAGAACCAGGCTCAGGGAGCTCTACCTGAAGTCACCCCGCAGGGCACACACACCTGAAGTCACCCCGCAGTGCACACACACCTGAAATCACCCCGCAGTGCACACACACCTGAAGTCACCCCGCAGTGCACACACACCTGAAATCACCCCGCAGTGCACACACACCTGAAGTCACCCGCAGTACACACACACACCTGAAGTCACCAGCAGTGCACACACACCTGAAGTCACCCCGCAGTGCACACACACCTGAAGTCACCCCGCAGTGCACACACACCTGAAGTCACCCCGCAGTGCACACACACCTGAAGTCACCCCGCAGTGCACACACACCTGAAGTCACCCCGCAGGGCACACACACACCTGAAGTCACCCTGCAGGGCACACACACCTGAAGTCACCCCGCAGGGCACACACACCTGAAGTCACCCCGCAGTGCACACACACCTGAAGTCACCCGCAGTGCACACACACACCTGAAGTCACCCGCAGTGCACACACACACCTGAAGTCACCCCGCAGTGCACACACACCTGAAGTCACCCTGCAGGGCACACACACACCTGAAGTCACCCTGCAGGGCACACACACCTGAAGTCACCCGCAGGGCACACACACCTGAAGTCACCCCGCAGTGCACACACACCTGAAGTCACCCCGCAGGGCACACACACACCTGAAGTCACCCTGCAGGGCACACACACACCTGAAGTCACCCGCAGGGCACACACACCTGAAGTCAC
>CM070101.1:1292500-1300000 GCA_036178185.1 Liparis tanakae | reverse complement strand
CTGTGGTCATGTCTGTGGTCATGTATATAGACATGTCTGTGGTCATGTCTGTGGTCATGTATATAGACATGTCTGTGGTCATGTCTGTGGTCCTGTCTGTGGTCATGTATATAGACATGTCTGTGGTCATGTCTGTGGTCCTGTCTGTGGTCATGTATATAGACATGTCTGTGGTCATGTCTGTGGTCCTGTATATAGACATGTCTGTGGTCATGTCTGTGGTCCTGTCTGTGGTCATGTATATAGACATGTCTGTGGTCATGTCTGTGGTCATGTATATATACATGTCTGTGGTCATGTCTGTGGTCCTGTCTGTGGTCATGTATATAGACATGTCTGTGGTCCTGTATATAGACATGTCTGTGGTCATGTCTGTGGTCCTGTCTGTGGTCATGTATATAGACATGTCTGTGGTCCTGTCTGTGGTCCTGTCTGTGGTCATGCATATAGATATGTATGTGGTCCTGTCTGTGGTCATGTATATAGACATGTCTGTGGTCATGTCTGTGGTCATGTATATAGACATGTCTGTGGTCATGTCTGTGGTCCTGTCTGTGGTCCTGTCTGTGGTCCTGTCTGTGGTCATGTATATAGACATGTCTGTGGTCATGTCTGTGGTCCTGTCTGTGGTCCTGTCTGTGGTCCTGTCTGTTGTCCTGAGGAGCTGTAGAGTGCACACATGACTCATGCGTCCGTCAGCCAATCGGCCGCTGCGTCTCACCTGTGGAAGGCCTGTGCGGGGGAGGGGCTGGGCGTGGCCAGGCCGGGCGAGTAGGGGTGGTACGGAGTCTTCTTCAGGGCCTGGATCAGGTTGTGCCGGTACTCGGGGTCGATGGACCACAGGGAGCCTTTACCTATGCTCTGGGAGGAGAGAGGGTCAGTGAGGAGGGGCGCCGGGGGGAGGAGACACCACCTGGGGGAGGAGACACCTCCACCTGGGGGAGGAGACACCACCTGGTGGAGGAGACTCCACCTGGGGGAGGAGACTCCACCACCTGGGGGAGGAGACACCTCCACCTGGGGGAGGAGACACCACCTGGGGGAGGAGACACCACCACCTGGGGGAGGAGACACCACCACCTGGTGGAGGAGACACCACCTGGGGGAGGAGACACCACCACCTGGGGGAGGAGACACCTCCACCTGGGGGAGGAGACACCACCTGGGGGAGGAGACACCACCTGGGGGAGGAGACACCACCACCTGGGGGAGGAGACACCTCCACCTGGTGGAGGAGACTCCACCTGGTGGAGGAGACACCACCTGGGGGAGGAGACACCACCACCTGGGGGAGGAGACACCACCTGGGGGAGGAGACACCACCACCTGGGGGAGGAGACACCACCACCTAGGGGAGGAGACACCACCTGGTGGAGGAGACTCCACCTGGGGGAGGAGACTCCACCACCTGGGGGAGGAGACACCTCCACCTGGTGGTGGAGACACCTCCACCTGGTGGAGGTTCTGCCTCTCCTCCCCAGGACTCTAACTCCAGGAGGAATATGAGAATTAATACATCCCTAATTTTCTCTCTTATGTTCTTCGACGAGGAAACTCTTGAACTCCTCTTCCTCTCCTGAGGCGATGGTGGTGTGTATTTTTAGATCAAAGCACCCCCCCCCCTAATGAAGCTGTGGAACCAGCCTATAGATTATAGACTCTCAGACGGCTCCGTCTCTGTCGGCTTTCATCTTCCTCATCTTCCTCATCTGGACGAGGAAGATGAGGAAGATGAGGAGTTAATGTACGAGGAGACAACAAAGCCCTCATGACACACGTCTCCCTGTGCGGTGAGGAGATGTCAGGTGTGTTCATGATGTACTGCAACGCATCTTCAAGAGGGAGACGTCAAAACACACAACAACAACAACAACAACAACAACAACAACAACAACAACAACAACGTAGGAAGGTTCTGCAGTCACAGTGAGGAACAGCCATGTTTCCTCAGCTCTTATCTGATCTTATTTTAATGTTATTCTGGAATATGGCCACAGACATGAACGACAATCTAAACATCTGATACGCAACCGGGGATGAAAGGAAGGCGAGCGCCCCGAGGAAGAGGAGGAGGAGGAGGAGGAGGAGGAGGAGGAGGAGGAGGAGGAGGAGGACCTATCCAACACACGTAAACATGACTGAAGCTCTGCGGTCAGAGCTCCACACGTATGTTCGTGGTCCTCCTCTAGTGACGAGGGCCACGTCATGTGACCTGGGGGCAAGGCCAGGAGCCAATAGGAAGCTGTGTGAACACGGGCCATATGTGCTGAGTGTGTGTGTGTGTGTGTGTGTGTGTGTAAAGTTCCCCATGGAGTATGATATTACCCAGCATGCCCCTGGGATGCTTCTATTACTGCCAGCAACGCCTCTCCTGGAGAGCATGATATTACACACACACACACACACACTCCCACAGAGGTGACCCCCACTGGGCCCCCACCGCCTGTGTGTGTGTGTGTGTGTGTGTGTGTGTGTGTGTGTTGCCAGACGATTAAATCGATGCTCTCTCCAGAATCTCCGTCTGCCGGGTCCCCCTGCTCCTGCCGGCCAATCACAGCGCTCGACCTGCAGACCCCCCGGGTCAACAGGCCAATCACGGGCCGCGGCCGGCAGGAAGGGCCCGTCACCTGGGTGAGAGCGGTCGCCGTGGCAACAGCAGCTCAAAGAGAGTTTTTGCTCCGTTTTTCTGGCAAAGTGGGAAGAAACGGTTCATCACGGAGAGCCAGAGGTCAGAGGTCAGAGGTCGACTGGAAACTCTGATACACAGATTCAAGGAAGAGGACGCTGAAGCAGGGGGTCGTGACATGACCTTGACCCCTGACCCTGGAGGTCGTGACCTCGTCCCCTCATGCTGTGTGTAGATGTGTGTGTAGTGTTTACACAATACTACACAGCGTTACCCCGCGTGTCTCTGGATGAGATTGAGCAACACTACAACTAAAGGATGTAACCATGGCAACCGCTTTTAAACAGGGTTCATACCTCTGGATTATAACACTGTAATACTATGATGGAGAGAACACAGGGAGAGAGACAGGGGGAGGGAGAGGGGGGAGAGAGAGGGAGAGAGAGGGAGTGAGAGGGGGAGGGAGAGGGCGAGAGAGGGAGAGAGAGGAGAGGGAGGAGAGGGAGAGAGAGGAGAGGGAGAGAGGGGGAGAGGGGGAGAGAGGGCGAGAGAGGGAGAGAGAAGGGAGAGAAGGAGAGAGAGAAGAGGGCGAGAGAGGGAGAGAGAAGGGAGAGAGGGAGAGAGGGAGAGGGGGAGATAGGGAAAGAGAGAGGGAGAGAGGTAGAGAGGGAGAGGGCAAAAGAGGAGAGGGAGAAAGAGGGAGGGAGAGAGGGAGAGGGGGGAGAGAGGGGAAGAGGGAGAGAGGGGATAGATTGAGGGACGGAGAAGGGGGAGTGAGAGAGAGACTAAAGGAGAGAGAGATGGTTGTAACATCTGTTTCCTGTTACATAAGCTGCTCCGTCTCCTCGGACACGAGAGATTAAAGTCCTGCTGCACGAGTCACGATCACACGCTCTGCACACGCTCTGCACACGTATGACGAGTCACACGCTCTGCACACGTATGACGAGTCACACGCTCTGGACATGTCGGCGTCCATGGGGATACATGAAGAGATGCACAAGGAGAACACCTGAGGAGCGTGTGTGTGTGTGTTATGTATGTGCGTGGGGGAGTGTGTGTGTGTGTGTGTGTCTGTGTGCATGTAGTGAATGTGCATGTGTGTGTGTGTGTGTGTGTGAGATGTGTCACTCAGCGCGGAGGAATCCTGTTAGTAAACAACGCCATGGCAACCGCGGGACGCCGCTCTCGCTCGCCCTCACACCGACGAGGAGCTCGTTCTAAACTGGTCTCCATCCCGTCTGCCTGGATATGACCCAGAAACAGAGGGAGGGGCGAGAGACGGGCAGTAAGCCACGCCTCTCTCTCTCTCTCCCTCCCCCTCTGTCCCTCCCCCTCTCTCTCTCTCTCCCACCTCTCTCTCTCCCTCCCCCCTCTATCTCTCCCTTTCTTTCTCTTTCCCGCCCTCTCTTTCGCTCCCTCTCCCTTTCTCTCTCTCTCTCTCTCCCCCTCTCTCTCTCTCCGTCTGTCACTCGCATCTCTTCTCCTCCCTTCACAAACCCCTCGTGTCCTCGTCTCCTCGTCTCCTTGTCTCCTCGTGGGTGTAGTAGTGCGACTCAAAGACACGACATCACGGACCCTGTGACGACACGCTGGAGTCAAACAGACATGTCCAGGTGGAGGTGTGAGGGTGGAGGTGTGAGGGTGGAGGAGAAGGGTGGAGGTGTGAGGGTGGAGGTGTGAGGGTGGGGGAGAAGGGTGGAGGTGTGAGGGAGGAGGAGGGAGGCGGCTTATGGAAATGAGGCAGATCCAGTAATGGCTGCTTCAGAGCGTCGCTCCGCAGGTGGAGTCTGCAGAGACGTGCCCTCATTCCAGTGTGTGTGAGTGTGTGTGTGTGTGTGTGTGTGTGTGTGTGTGTGTGTGTGTGTGCATGCTGCTCAGTGTATGTGTGTGTGTGCACACTGCTCAGTGTGTGTGTGTGTGTGTGTGTGTGTGTGCACGCTGCTCAGTGTATGTGTGTGAGTGTGTATCTGTGTGCACTTGTTTGTTTGTGAGTCAGACATGCATGTTGTGTGTGTGAGAGAGGGGGGCGGGGGGGCGGGGGGTTGAAGGGTTAATTAACGTGCTGTCTTGTAGGGACAGGAAGACAGGCTTTCTAAATAACCTCTACACACACACACACACACACACACAGAGAAACAGACACACACTCAGAGAAACACGGAAACCGTACATATAAAACATCATGAGGACAGACTCCCATTCCTCAGCACACAGACACACACACGGACACACACACACGGACACACACACACGGACACACACGCACGCACACACACACGCATGCACGGACACACACACACGCACACACAGGCACGCACGCACACGCGCATGCACGGACACACACACACACACACACACAGGCACACACACACGCCAGTAGAGCCAAATGAGTTTTCCCGTTGCTACGGCAACAGCATACTTTTATGTCAACTGCAACCTAGTTACTATGGCGATATGTATACAAGAGAAACTGTGCTGTGGTAGTCAAGGGCCAGATGACACACTCTCACACACACACACACACACACACACACACCCTCCAGCATAATCTCTATAAACTAAACAGGGAGCATTGATTCCCCCCCTCCCCCCCCCCCCCCCCCCCCCCCCCCCCCCCCCCCCCCCCCCCCCTCGGGCCAGATGAAATCTGGAGTCTGCTGGCGTGCGTTATTAAGTCCTCCGGTATTAATCTGGCGCTAATTGAGTGAGGGATTCATTCCCGTTACCCAGAGCGTCTTTATGGGGGGCGGCATGGAGCCGGATCAGACCAATCACAGGAGGGGGGGGGCTATGACGTCATCAACTATTGAAGAGGCTCTCGTATCGCTGGAGACACACAGACTGACTCCAAGCCGGAGGAGCTAACCGCTAACCACCGTTTGGCTGGGTCAGGCCCCCGGGTCAAGCACCTGAGTCACAGGTCAAACACCTGAGTCACAGGTCAAACACCTGAGTCACAGGTCAAATACTTGAGTCACAGGTCAAACACCTGAGTCACAGGTCAAGCACCTGAGTCACAGGTCAAATACCTGAGTCACAGGTCAAACACCTGAGTCACAGGTCAAACACCTGAGTCACAGGTCAAGCACCTGAGTCACAGGTCAAATACCTGAGTCACAGGTCAAACACCTGAGTCACAGGTCAAGCACCTGAGTCACAGGTCAAATACCTGAGTCACAGGTCAAACACCTGAGTCACAGGTCAAATAGCTGAGTCACAGGTCAAGCACCTGAGTCACAGGTCAAATAGCTGAGTCACAGGTCAAACACCTGAGTCACAGGTCAAACACCTGAGTCACAGGTCAAACACCTGAGTCACAGGTCAAACACCTGAGTCACAGGTCAAACACCTGAGACACAGCTGGGTTAAGCCACGCCCCCACAGCTACACTACTTGAAAGACATGTGATCATCTTTATATCCTGTGCTTTTATTTTGAAGGTTACAAATGAAATAGATTTATGTGATAATATTAGAGAAATGTTGTTGTGTAAAATATTTCTCCTCTTGAATAAACAATAATAAAAAGAAGAGTTATCTACCTATATGTTCAGGGGTAGTTTATACAGAGTCAGGTACGCTGGCCCTTTAAGAGGCGGAAGTGATGCTGAACATGAGTTTGACGCTCGATAGAACCAGATCCAACGGCTCACATGTCACAACCTCTGGACACACGAGACCTCCCTGACCTTTGACCTCTGACCTTTGACCTCACACCAGGACCAACCCGATGGCTGCTGTTCGCTCTAGGTATGTTTTCTCGACACATGTTACCGAGTGTGTGACCAGCAGCAGAGCGAGCACCGAGCCTCTCCGGCCACCAGGGGGCCGGGCGGTCAGGAGGAACCGTCGGCGGCCGGCCGCGCTGACAGGGGGAGCCGTTTACGATGAGCACATCCAGCATGAGCGCTATCGATCCCCCAAGAAGACTTCATCACATTAACCGATAAACAAGTCAGAGCGGATCCCGTCAACACGATGATGAAGGACCCAAAACCAAAATCACCCCAATCACCCCAAATCACCCAAATATCCCCAAATATCCCCAAAAAATTTAATATCCCAAAATATCCCCAAATATCCCCAAATATCACAAAATATCACAAAATATCACAAATTAACCCAAAATATCACAAAATAACCCAAAATATAAAAAATATTAAAAAAAATCCCAAATAACCCCAAATATCGCAAAAAATAACCCAAAATATTGCAAAATATCCCCAAATAACCCAAAATATCGCAAATAACCCAAAATATTGCAAAATATCCCAAATAACCCAAAATATCACAAAATATCACAAAATAACTCCAAATATAAAAAATATAAAGAAATAACCCAAAATATCGCAAAATATCCCAAAGCATTTCAAAATATCCCCAAATAACCCAAAATATTGCAAATTAGCCCAAATATCCCCAAATAACCCCAAATATCACAAAATAACCCCAAATATAAAAATATAAAAAAATATCACAAAATAACCCCAAATATCGCAAAATATTTCAAAATAACCAAAAATAGTTCAAAATACACCAAGATATCCCCACATAACCCAAAATATAAAAAAATATAAAAATTAACCCCAAATATCGCAAAATATCCAAAATTAACCCATATCATCCGCGTGGCGTGCGTGTGTGCGCCTATGTGTGTGTGTGTGTGTGTGTGTGTGTGTGTGTGCGCCTGTGGCTCACCTGGCTGCGGTCCTTGTCCACCTTCTTGAAGCACTTGTTGAGCGACAGGTTGTGGCGCACCGAGTTCTTCCAGCCGGTCGGCGCTCCGGAGAAGTACGGGAAGTGCTCCAGGATCCATCCGTAGATCTCCTTGACCGGCAGCCGCTTGTCGGCCGCGTCCTCGATGGCCATGAA
>CM070101.1:1282500-1285000 GCA_036178185.1 Liparis tanakae | reverse complement strand
TTCAAAGTCACCCCGTCTCCGCGGCGGCGTGCGACCGAGGCTCGCCGCCGCCGCTGTGATTAGCGCAGTGACTGCAGGAGGAGGGATCAGGGATAAGCCCGTCTTAAGAGGCGCTCATTGATTAGGAACTCTCCGTTTCCACGGCGCCGCCCGGTAAACACCGCCGGCGCCCCGGCCAGACAATTGAATTCCCACATTACCGGGCTTAAGATAGCGTACCTGGCGGGATCGCCGCTCTTCATAAGTCTCAAATCTCTTCGTAGATATTCACGGAGAACAGAGCGACTCACAATGTGCTCCGTATTACGGCTGATCGGAGGGGTGGACGGGGGGGGGGGGGGGGGATTTCAGGAGGGAAGTGGCGTGCAGCTGAAAACGATGTCTGCCGCCACTTCTTCATCTTTTTTAGACACAACCTCTCCTTGCGCCTCACGAGCACGTTGGAGGTGTAGCTTCCTCCTCGTAGCTTTTTCTTCGGAGATTTTTTCCTCGTAGCTTTTTCCTCGTAGCTTTTTCCTCGTAGCCTTTTCTTCGTAGCTTTTTTGCTTGTAGCTTTTTCTTCGAAGATTTTTCCTCGGAGCTTTTTCTTCTGAGATTTTTTGCTTGTAGCTTTTTCTTCAGAGATTTTTCCTCGTAGGTTTTTCTTCGGAGATTTTTCCTCGTAGCTTTGTCCTCGCAGCTTTTTTTCGGAGCTTTTTCCTCGGAGCTTTTTCTTCTGAGCTTTTTCTTCGGAGCTTTTTATTCGGAGCTTTTTTGCTTGAAGCTTTTTCTTCTGAGATTTTTCCTCGTAGCTTTCTCCTCGTAGCTTTCTCCTCGTAGCTTTTTCTTCCGAGCTTTTTCCCCACAGTCATTTAGTTTCCAGATCCTCTTCAGTAACGGTGTGTTCAGGGTCTCCCCGTCATGTTCTGAAGAACTCTTCTAGCTGGCAGCATTGATTTCTTCCAGTTCTTTCTCTGTGAGTTGTTCCTGATCCGAGGAGGTCAAAGGTCAGGTCTGTGGTCCCTACAGGTTGTAAAGCCCTCTGGTTGTGATTCGTCTCAAACTTTACAACTGCTCTTCACTTCCTACTTCCTCCAATATGCTTCATTTCAGGCTCTGAACACATGCGTGTAACGTTCTGTATTTCACGTCAGTAAAGTTGGAGCAGTCACAGCGGAGGCTGTGCAACACGATTACGTCTCAGTCCAACAGCCTGGAGCCAACAGCTCACTCCTCTGCTCCTGAGAAAGAAGCTCAAACCGAAGCGTGGAGGCGGAGCATCGCCCAGACGGCAGCGCGTGTTCCCCCACCGCCGCGCCGCAAGAAGCCCGTGACGGCCAATCAGACTCGTCCGCTCCGCCGGGGAACCCGTCCTGATGGAACGGCTGCAGGTGAGCAAGAAGCGGCTCCAATGTGAAAGAAATCCACCTTTAAACACACAGGTGTGAAGGAGGCAGTTTGCTGAGGGCTCCACATCAAAGCCAGAGCTCCTCCTCCTCCAGAGGCGCCGCAGCACGCCGCGGCGCTCCGTCACGGACCACAATGCATTGCACGCTGAAGCTTTTTAAAGTTAAAGCGCATTCTTCGGCTGGGGGAGAGAGTGAGAGGCATTCTGGGAAATGGAGTAAACCCCAAAGTGAAGATGGAAAGTGGAAACAACTAAACAAAAAATAGGGAAATGACAACCGCGTCTCACGGAGCGCTCGGACATCCCAGCCGGATGATTTACGACGGCGTCGGAGCGGCTGAGGGAGGAATGTTGCTCTGAGGCAGGGCGTTGCACTCCTCACACACACACACACTGGCATTCCTGCACACATGCACACACACACACAACTGGAGCGCACACATTTGTATGCAACACGTTCGCCTCCCTCCTCCCTCACAGCGGGGGGCTGTGTGAACCCCTCATGCTACATTCAGAGCATGAACACCCAGAGTCAGCAAGTCTGGACACCCGGCTGCTGAATATTCAGCTCCCTCGTTCTCCCACCATCTCCTCACTCGACCCTCTCTCTCTCTCTCTCTCTCTCCTCTGCTCTCTGTGCTCCACTTTCATTAAGGGGCTCTCCTCCGGTAGCCCTTCATATCACACTTAATCATCATAACAATAAGAGCACACGCTCTCTCTCTCTCTCTCTCTCTCTCTCTCTTTCTCTCTCTCTCTATCGCTCCGACGAACCACCCTCGAGGGGCCGGCCCTAAAGATGCTCCGCTAACTGATGTCATTAAGCGTCCGGGGCCACCGATTGGCCAGAGCGGCGCAGGGGAGAGAGCCCCCGGGTGCTTGTCGGAGGGCTCAGGTGGGAACGGGCAGGTCGGGCGGGCCAAGGACGTTCCTCTCATGGAGGAGAGCGCAGCACACACACACACACACACACATACACACCCCCACACACACACACACACACACACACACACACACACACACACACACACCAGATATGGCGGGAAGCAGAAGTCGAGAGACGAATACCTCTAGGAAGGGGCGGAGCCTCAGATAACTGTACTGTACATGAAT
>CM070101.1:1267500-1277500 GCA_036178185.1 Liparis tanakae | reverse complement strand
TCTCTGTATAGAGGCTCTATCTCACACTTTAAACATGTTAAACTTGAACACGAATAAATCAGAGACGCTTTGATCTAAACATGAACTCTATGTCCTCGTGTTGAGGGACGCAGACCACAGACCACCTGAGTCCACAGACCACCTGAGTCCACAGACCCCCATGGTCCACAGACCCCCTGAGTCCACAGACCCCCATGGTCCACAGACCCCCTGAGTCCACAGACCCCCATGGTCCACAGACCCCCATGGTCCACAGACCCCCTGGGTCCACAGACCCCATGGTCCACAGACCCCCTGAGTCCACAGACCCCCTGAGTCCACAGACCCCTGAGTCCACAGACCCCCATGGTCCACAGACCCCCTGGGTCCACAGACCCCCATGGTCCACAGACCCCCATGGTCCACAGACCCCCTGGGTCCACAGACCCCCATGGTCCACAGACCCCCTGAGTCCACAGACCCCCATGGTCCACAGACCCCCTGGGTCCACAGACCCCCATGGTCCACAGACCCCCTGAGTCCACAGACCCCCATGGTCCACAGACCCCCTGAGTCCACAGACCCCCATGGTCCACAGACCCCCTGAGTCCACAGACCCCCTGGCTCGGGGCTCTGGACTCACAGCAGAGCCTCGGACTGGAGACGCTGTTGGCGCCAAAAGAGAGGAAGCCCTAACTGCCTCCTCCTCCTCATCCTCATCCTCTTCTTCCTCGGCTGTCTCCAGGGTGAAAGAGGAGCTAAGTGAACGCCTCACTGCGGGGGGCGTCCATTGAGACAGGGGGGGAGGGGGGGGGAGCCGGGGGGCGAGAACTCCATTGAGCGCAGCCGTGGGGGGAGGGGGGGGGGGGGCAATCTGTGAATGAACGTTTGGCATGGAGGTGAATTATGAATGAGAAGCACAGGGAGAGCACTCCTGGAGAGAGGATGTCAGCTCTCCTCCTCCTCCTCCTCCTCCTCCTCCTCCTCCTCCTCCTCCTCCTCCTCCTCCTCCTCCTCCTCCTCCTCCTCCTCCTGTCCTAGTCTCCATCATCCCCTCTTCCTCTCTCGTCTGTTACATCCCTCACTGCTGGATTAATCTCCTCATCTGCCTTATTCTCGGTCATCTGATCCTCTTCCTCCCTCCAGCACCCCCCCTCCCTCCTTTTCAGGGGGGGGGGTAGTCTCTCTCTCTCTCTCTCTCTCTCTCTCTCTCTCTTAAAAGCAAACAGTCCTGTGCACGTGCAGAGGCAGGCAGACGCATTATGTGCAGCGCTTCCAGGCGGTGACACACACACACAAACATTTCTCCCAGCTGTTCCGCTGACCACGGAGCGTGCGCGTGCACGTGCGCGTGTGTAATCCGATGTGCCGCCGCTCGCTCCTCTGTTGCTGTGCGTCTGATCAGATCTGCCTCCCCTCAACCTGTTTGCCGTATATGGCACACACACATAAGCACACACACACACACGCACACACACACACACATAAGCACACACGCACACGCACACGCGCATGCACGAGAAGCCGATGCGCCCATAGGCTCATTGAGTGTCAACAAAGAAAACTAAAAGAGCCATTCTGTGCTCCTCCAACCAAAGTGTGTGTGTGTGTGTGTGTGTGTGTGTGCGTGACACACACACAAACACACACACATACAGTGAATGAAAGGGGTTAAAAATTGACTCCTAAAAGAGTTACGTTACTCAACCCTCCAGCTCAACTTCAACTAGCCTACCTGTGTGTGCGTGTGTGTGCGCGTGCATGTGTGTGTGTGTGTGTGTGTGTGTTGGAATGGGATCACGCTGTTCCCTCAAAGTATCCACTCCTTTTGATCCCTTCACTCCAGCTCACAGCGGTCAGCTCACGCGCGCGCGCGCATACACTCCGGCCCCTTCACGGCTCCCGGAAAAACAACCCCGACGCACGGGCACGCGCACACAAACAGATGTGTATATATAGGTTGTTACGCATACGCGTGTCCAGCCCTCGTACACACGCACACACACACACACACCTCCACTCTTCCCTTTAAGTGCCATGCAGCACATGTCAACACCCCGCACACACGCATACGCGCGCACGCGCACAGACCTGCGCACAGCCCCGAAAGCCCCGTAAAGTCACCTTAGGATCCTCCTGAGGTCCAGACGAGCCGTTCTTCACAGTCCTCCGCTCCTCTGTCAGACTTCTGTCTCTCCTCCTCTCCTCTCCTCCTTTCCTTCCTTCCTTCCTGGTCCGTCCTTGCTCTCTCTCTCTCTCTCTCTCTCTCTCTCTCTCTCCGCGTGCCTCTCTTCGTGGTGTCGGTGCTCGGTCAGTTCCCAGCGTTGTTCCCGAGCCCCTCCATATCCGCCCCGCCAGTCGTTTCTACCACCGAGCGAGCGTACCTTCACACGCGCGCGCACACGCACGCACAAGCCGCCGCGTTCCTATAGTCTCTCCCTCTGTTTATCTCTCTCTCTCTCTCTCTCTCTCTCTCTCTATCTGCGCTCTCTCTCTCCTGTGAGCTCGGAGAGTGTGTATAAGTGTGTGTTGGCGTGTGCGTGTGTGCGTGGACGCGTGTGTTTGTGTGTGCTCTGCCTTGCCCCGCCAGCAGCAGAGGACTTCCCCCGGCGCCCGCCCTGGGTCCTAGCGCCGGTTCGACACTGAAAGAATGCCACTGTATACGGAAGACACCAACGAAGATCGTCTATGCTCGACACGACGAGTCACACGTTAGTGTTGTATGCATTATTGCTTCTATTGCTATTTCTAACTATTATAAATACATAAATAAAAATATAGAATACGTAAAATGAAAGTTTTTTTTTAATAAAACTGTTTTTTTCAAAGATCACCCAAAAAAGAAAAAGTAAAAATAGCATAGAAGAGAATATGGTTTTGGAGTATCACATTAAAACACACACTCTCCTACACCAAAACACAATTAAGTAAACTAATTCAAACAAATATGACATCAAACGCTTTAGCCTTATTAGTGTGTGTTTAGTGCGTGTTAATTATACATTACATCACTTTACAGATGCCACACACAAAATGCATCGAGACAAAAAAATGTAGAAATGTGACGTCTGCTATGGACTAATGCCTCTGCTCCATCTATCTAGGCTCATATATGGAGATGGTGACATTCAAAGGTAAAATGTAGGGTTTTTTTTGTCAGTAAGTTGTTTTGAGTCTGTAGCCGAGTGGTCGCTATGGCAACAGCAGGAGCAGAGGCAGAGAGCCGTGAGGCTGTGGGAGCCGCTGTGCATGGAGGATGGAAGGCACACGTCCTCTGCCCCGACCCTTCAGGTAGTTTACTCTTCATGTTGACGCCGTCTGGGCTGAAGTCAGGGTCAACGCACCTCCTTTATATTGTGAGTTTAAATGCATCCACACACACACACGCACACACACACGCATGCACACACACATGCATAGGGCTCCCCTTCTCCCACTTCCGAAATAGTTTCCCACCTGAACCTTTGTGCACGAGCAGAGTCTGCAACTGTGAGTCACGTCAGACAGCGTTTCCGTGTTTTTAACCGAGTGAGTCATCCTCTGCAGCGTGTGTCATCTTTGGTGCAGCTACCTTCTTCCTCCTCTCCCTCCTCCTCCTCCTCCCTCCCTCTCTTCTCCCTCCCGTCTTTCCTCAGAGCGTCATCGGGTTGCCATAGCGACTGCCCGCCTATGGGCGCCGGGGAGCGGATCCTTGTGGACCATGGGATCCTGGAAGCGAACAACTTGATTTGTTCCCCCTCGACACCGGAAGTGGGAGCAGGAAAGCTGAGCCTCTCTTTGTGGGGATGCGCGTGAGCCCTCCACTCACTGCGCGTCACCAGGTCATGGAGATATGCAAATGAGCTGCTTCGGAGACGTCGGCCCAGAAGCTGAGCAGCAGAACGTGAGATGACGTCAGAGGACGGGTCGGACAGACGTGGCAGGAAGTCCACGTGGGCTCTGGGCTTATTTATGGGCGGGGAAATCGAAGTCAGGGGAAAAGTGCAGCAGCAGGAGCAGGAGCAGGAGGAAGAGGAGGAAGAGGAGCAGGAACAGGAACAGCAGGAGCAGGAGCAGCAGGAGCAGGAGTAGGAGCAAGAGCAAGAGGAGGAGGAGCAGGAGGAGGAAGAGGAAGAGCAGGAGGAGGAGCAGCAGGAGGAGGAGGAAGAGGAGCAGGAGGAGCAGGAGGAGGAGGAGGAGCAGCTCACGTTGAGGCGGGAGCACAAAATCCACCAAGGAAACGCTTAAGTCTGATAAAGATCAAAGAGAAGAGAGTTTACGAGCCTCCAGTCCCACCGCGGCTCGGCCTGTTAGTGTGTGTGTGTGTGTGTGTGTGTGTGTGTGTGAGTGTGAGTGTGTGTGTGTTTGTGAGATTATGTGTGTGTGTGTGTGTGTGTGTGTGTGTGAGAGCCCAGTGGGGATCTTTAAGATGTCTCCCAAAGCCATTGAGGGAGATCTTATCTCTGAGCCCCAACAAATTGGAGAGAAGAGAAGAGGAGGAGAGGAGAAGAGAAGAGAGGAGGAGAGAGGAGGAGGAGAGAGGAGGAGGAGGAAAGGAGAGGAGAGAGGAGATGAGAGAACGGAAGGATAGGAGAGGAGAGGAGAGAAAATCAGGGGAGAGAGGAGGAGAGGAGGAGAAGAGGAGACAAGACAAAAGGAGAGGAGGAGAGGAGGAATAAAGAGAGAACTCAGAGGCAGTGAAGGCAGCAGGGTTAACTCAGTGGTTTAGGGTCCAGGGGTCATTCGTGGTTTACCTGTAGAATCAAAGCCAGGCTGGTTGCTGCTGCGTCGCCATGGCGACCAGGTGAGCTGGCATGAGTCCAGGTGTGAGGAGATGAGGAGGTTCACCACACCGGGAACAGCTCAGTTCACAGCATACAGGTCCTCCTCAGAGGGATCGACATTCCTGACCTTTGACCTTTGACCTCTGACCTCACAGCGGACCTCAGACCTCTGGGAACCGGCCGCGTTGGGTTCTCATGCGGTCGCATCGACCTCCCTCTGAGGAACCAGAGGTTTCCCCTCATGGCCGTGAGCTGAGCTCCATGAGGCCTCACACACACACACACACACACGCACACACGCACACACAGCAATCATGACAGGAAGGAGGCGGGGCTTCTGGCGGTCCCTCCGTGTTTCTCACCCTCGAGTGTGACAAGCAAAAGATGTTCACTTCCTTCAGTGAGGGGAAGAAGTGAGAGGGGGGTGGCACACACACACACACACACACACGCACACACACACACACCCACACACACACACAAACACACACACTCACACACACACACTAGTCCGGTGTCTGAAGGGCAGCGAGCAGCGGTTTGTCATTGTAACACTTTAGTGGACTTATGTTTCCAAATCATGCTGAACACTTTTTCTGCAGACAGGAAGACACAAAACATTCCTCACTAAGAGAGAGAGAGAGAGAAGGGGGGAGGGAGAGAGAGGAAGTTGTGTACAGTCTGCCTCCCTCTCTCTCGCTCCCTCGCTCTCTCTTCCCCCCCTCTCTTTCTCTCTCTCTCTCTCTCTCTCTCTCTCTCTCTCACTCTCTCTCTCTCACACGGGTCGATAGTAATCCTCGGCGGGAGCCGTTTATTTTGAAATGTGTGTGAGGCCCAGTGGGCGAAAAAAGTCCACACACACACACACACACACACACACACACACACACTCACTCACTCACTCACTTACTCACTCACTCACTCACACTCTCACACACACACACTCAGACAAACTGACACACCAACCAGTACACACTGAGCGCTCAGGGCCCGACGACTCGGCGCTCCTCCACTGGGCTTCTTCTTCTTCTTCTTCTTCTTCTTCTTCTTCTTCTTCTTCTTCTTCTTCTTCTTCTTCTTCTTCTTCTTCTTCTTCTTCTTCTTCTTCTTCTTCTTCTTCTTCTTCACACGTTTATGTCAGAAGCGAGTCGAGAAACACACACTTCCCGTTGTCGCCGGGCAGACTCACAACACACTGACCTTTGAGGGGAGCTCGTGACCTCTGGGAGCTCGTGACCTCTGGGAGCTTATCTTTAGACGTTCAGAAAACGAGAGCTGACGGTATATTAAACCGGTTATCGGACGCTTCACACACGACCTTCCACAAACAATAACACAACACCGAGCCGGAGGGCAAGAAGAGCTTCAGGAGGTCACCACAAGGTCACCACGAGGTCACCACAAGGTCAACTTGAGGTCACAAAGCTTTTCTTGAACTTTCTGGCGATCTCAAGCTCTTGAGAAGTTAGTTCTTGTAAGTTTTTAATTCTTAATTCATGTTGCTCCATTCACACTTCTACCAATTAACACCTATTTCTAGGCACATAATAAATAAATCACTGCAAATGTGTGTTACGGGCTCCAGAGGGGGGGGGCGGCGCTCGGGGGGGCGGCGCTCTGTCCGGGCTCGTCTGGGCGGGACGCCGGCGGACTTCTGGGAGGATCGGCTCGTGTCTCTGGGCAGAAACACTCCCCTCAGAGGCCGCCAGGCAGGCCCCCACACACACACACACACAGGCCTACACACAGGCCCCCCCCCCCACACACACACACACACAGGCTTACACACAAGCCCACACACACACACACACACACACCTGAGAGCGGTGTATTATCCCTTCCAGGCCCGTTTCCAGAAGGAGAAAAGACCCAAAAAGTTGAGAAACTGTCATTTATTAAATAAAGTTGAACTCTTGGTGACGAGCAGCGAGGCGACGCGTTGAGCTGACGACACGGAGCGGTGATCACATGGAAGCTGAACATTCAGTGTCAAGCAAGGACATGCACAGGTAGACCCTGGTGGTGCTCAAGCTCCTCCCCTTTTGCCCTGGATGAGAAAAGTGCCACTTTTTAATATGTATATATATATGTATTTACATATATATTTATATGTATATATTTATATATATGTATATACATTTATATGTATATATACAGTATATATTTATATATGTAAAATATATGTATATGTATGTATAAATATATATTTATATAAATATATGTATGTATATATATATTTATATATTATGTGTGTACTGTATGTGTGTGTACTGTATGTGTGTGTGTCATTCCTCCTGAGGTGCTGTGCCCTTCACACTCCTCCTCAGCTTCATGTCAACCTTCCTGCCAGAGTGCAGACATATGCAGCACAGGTGCACACACACACACACATGCACACACACACACACACACACATGCACACAACTTGACTCCAGTATTTGAATAAAATATACGATAAAGTCTCAACCGAAGTTCATACAGGTGTCAGACGGGTTGGAACTATGTGACCGCCTCTATGGATAAAGACGGATGAAGAGGTGGACCCTTCATCCCCCCCCTCCCCCCCTCCTCCCCCCCCCCCCCCCTGTGTCTCTCCCTCAGCCGGGGAGACACGTGGCCTTCATCGCACGCCGTCCTCTTCAGGCGGTCCGGACGCCGCTCACGGCCCGGGGAATAAATAAACAACCACAAAGACCTCGACGTGAGCGCCATTAGTCGCGCACTGATACACACACACAACTACACACACACACAACTACACTCTCTCTGTGCAAAGACACACACACACACACACACACGCAGTGTGTACTGTCATTTCCATAAACACTCTTAAGAGGTGCGTCACCGCGCGGCGACGCCTCACGGCCAGAAACACAAGGAAAAGAAAAGAGAAGAAAAGAGAAGAAAAGAGAAGAGAAGAAGAGAGAAGAAGAGAGAAGAAGAGAGAAGAAGAGAGAAGAAAGCTCTTCTCTCTTTCAAGAGACCGGAGGAGAGGATGACCCACTTAATGCATGCGCATGTGTGTGTGTGTGTGTGTGTGTGTGTGTGTGTGTGTGTGTGTGTGTGTGTGTGTGTGTGTGTGTGTGTGTGTGTGAAAAGGCCTCTCAGTGCCGGGAGACAAACAATAAACAAAAGCAACGAGCGTTTGTTATCACAGAGACGCGGCGGCCGCAGTGTGAGAGTGTGTGTTTAAACGTGAACCACATCTCCGTCTACTGTACAGGTGTGTTCACAGGTGTGGTGATGAGGGAACGCTGTACAGGTGTGATGGTGGCTCTTCCATCTGCCGCTTGCAGCAGGGTGAAGTGGAGTGAGGCTGGGGGGGGGGGGGGGTACATGTGTGTGTGTGTGTGTGTGTGTGTGTCGGTTGAGTCTCTAACTCCTCCTGATGTCACCCAGGACAATATTTTACTCAGAAAAGCAATTTTTCCATTTCCCGGTTGGCCCACAAAAAAAAGAAGCTTTTTATTTAATGACAAGACGCGGAGGACGTGGCGTCTTCTCTTCTTCTGTTCTTCCCTCTCTCCCTCCCTCCCTCCCTCCCTCTCTCTCTCTCTCCCTCCCTCTCTCCTTTTCGGCCGCTTTCATCTCATTTTATGAAGCCATGAAACATCAACAGCATCAATCTGAGAGGAGAGCGTGAGAGGAGGAGCATCGGCAGCCGGGGTCAAGGCGCCTCAGAGACTCAGAGACTCAGAGACTCAGAGACTCAGAGACTCAGGAGCGTCGCGACTCCTGCAGGAGTCGGCGATGCTCTCCCAGGAGTCGGCGATGCTCTCCCAGGAGTCGGCGATGCTCTCCCAGGAGTCGCGGCGCTCCCGGCTGCCTGAGCGCTGAGTGCGGCCCCATTGAGGCGGCCGGGCCCCGGCGGCTACGTGCACAGCGGCTTTGTGAGCGCCTTTGTGCGCCCGACGGGTCGCACTCACAAAGCGACTGACCGACAACAGAGAGGAAGGAGGGCAGAGAGATGGAGAGATGGAGAGATGGAGAGATGGAGAGATGCGGCGGAGGGGAGGAGGGTGAACGGATGGAGGAATGGGTGGATGGGTGGAGGGGCCGCGCTAATGGCCCCTGTGTGTTTTGTAATTAGGAACAGTGTCAAGAGACGCTGGGGGGTGGGGATGGGGGGGGGGTCACATGACGGGCGAAGAGCGAGAGGAAGGGAGAGAGAGAGAGGAAGAAAGAGAATACTGAAGACAAGAGATTAGGGTCCAATTAAGACGGAGCTGAGGAGGTCGACTGATCTGAGGCTCCTCCAGAGCTGCTGATTGGCCGGCGGGCGGCCTATCAGGGGGCAGCGGGCGGCCTATCAGGGGCCGGCTCATGTTTCCGGCTCACGCTCGTCGAGCTCACTTTGAAACTCAAATTTCTTCGTTTCACGAAAAATGCGATGGGCTCCACTTTGAATTATTATAATCACGTTTTTTTGTTGTGGAATAGCCGACAAAATAAAATAAACTATTCAATCAGTGAGACGAGTCCAATGTGATGGAGAGGAGGATGGTTTCAGATAACTAAATAATAATAACTTATTGTTAATTTTTTTAATAATTCTTAAGTAACCAAATATGTTTTCTAAATGTTATTTGTTGTTTTTTAATAACTGTTGACTGTTTGCACTTTATTACCTTTTCACTTTATAACTTTTTTATTATTAGTTATTCACAAAAAAGCATGAAAAAAAGCATGAAAAACATACTTTAGATGTTCTGTTTGTTGAACCTTGACCCTGAAGATGACCTTGACCTTGACCTTGACAATGTGTTGTAACTTAACGACTGAAGAATTGAACTTCTTTTATTACAGAAAGTTCATTTTGTGGATTTAGGAAAAGAGTCATGTGACTCACGACTCACTCACTACGTCATGGGGGGGTAGTTAACTCCTCCTGAAGCTGTGTGGAACCTCCTGGAGGCTTCATATGATTATATATATATATATATATATATATATATATATATATATATATATATATATATATATATATATATATTATACACATTATACCTTTAAATTCTCATGGACCGTTCTATAAAACATGTCCACCGGAGGATTCTTTGAGAGTTCTTTGCCAATCAAAAGCTGCAGAAATGCTTCATCTGTGAGTCAAGTATCGTTCATTAAAAATTAATGAGGCACCTGATATACTGTGGGAGGTCAGTTCGTAGGGGTCAGTCTATAGGGTCAGATTATAGGGTCAGATTATAGGGTCAGATTATAGGGTCAGATTATAGGGTCAGATTATAGGGGTGCCTACA
>CM070101.1:1232500-1265000 GCA_036178185.1 Liparis tanakae | reverse complement strand
GAAGAGCAGGAAAAAGAGGACACGAGAGACGGGGCCTTCAAAATAAGAGAAAACCTCTGGATCACGTTTCAGAGCTGAAGGAGTTCATCGTGCATCAGATTGGAGGACGACGCATGTTTGAGAAGATTAAACTTCAGAGGACACAGAGGACACAGAGGACACAGAGGACACAGGGGACACAGAGGACACAGAGGACACAGAGGACACAGGGGACACAGAGGACACAGGGGACACAGGGGACACAGAGGACACAGGGGACGGTGTGGCATGTGTCCCGGTGCCTCAGCCTTTGGCCCCCTGCTGGCTGCTGTGTGAAGGCCAGCGTCCACTAATCCGTCTCTTTGTCCGCTGAGCGGTAACTGAGCCCGTCTCGTCTCGCCCGGCCCGCCACGTGTCCTCGCTCACGCCTCCCACGGCGTGTCTCTGGTATTATGGGATGGCGTGGCGTGGCGTGGGGGCAGCGACCGGGATCCTCAGCGGCGCTTTCCCCCCCGCGGTGGCACGCGGCGCGGCCACGAGGAACACCATTAGAACGGAAATTACAGAAAGTTACAGGCGAGCTAAATCCCCCCCCCTCGCATCGCGTGGCTAAAAATGTCCCGGGCAACGCCGGTGGATGTATCACCATGGCAACAGCCTTCTTCTGCACTCTATTTTCAGACTGAAAAAGGGAGAAGCATCCAGATAGAGAGAGAGAGAGAGAGAGAGAGAGAGAGAGAAATGCAAACATTGCCGTTTCCAGAAAAAATTATTCAAGCGAGGGAAACATCTCGGGGTGAGAGACGGCATCGTCCACTCGCCCGACGTGAAGGTCATTCAAGGACGACGGGGGTCGACCTCCACGCGTGAGCGGAGGTCGACGCTGAAACCCGACACCCGCAGCCGGAGACGTTCACGCCGATGCAGCGGCTGTGGGGATCGACCACGCGGCGTAGGGCGGAGGAGAGAGACGGCGTGAATCCTCGGGTGGAGGAGAGAGAGGCACTTGGGTGGAGGAGTGGGTCTCCACCTACCTGATGGTCCACCTGTCAAATATGTGCTTCAGTTCCCTCTGACCAGTGCAGAGAAAAGATGTAACACGCAGCATTGTGCAAATAATATATCATATATAATATATAAAATATAATACATAAAATATGAAATTTAATATATAATATATAAAATATAATATATAAAATATTTAATGTAATATATAATATATAATCTAAAATATATAATGTATAATAACAAATATTAAATATATATAATATACAATATATAATCTAAAATATATAATATATAATAAAAAATAAAAAATATATATTATATATAATATATAATATACACTATACAATATGTAATATATAATATATAATACATACAATTAAGTTAATGAACTTCTACTTCAATAATTCTGAAAAATAACTATTTTCAAAGGCTTTTTTAATGGACGCTCACTTTTTTATTTAAATAAAACAAATCCCTCAGGGGTAACGTACCCCCATCTGAGAACCACTGGGGAGAGCGTGAGCTGCTGTGGTTCCTCTGGGGGAGGAGGGAGACTCATGTGGGCATTCAGAGGCCTCGTGGAGGTTCAGCATCGGGTCAAGGGCACGGTGTCCTTGAGTCTTAAACTACGAAGGACAGCTGCTCCCCGTGCACACGTCTCCATGTGCCAAGTCTTTTCAGTTCAATGTATTATAATTAATGTGGGCAGAATGTGGGGGAATGCCAAAGCACCAAAACAAAAGATCCCCATTGTCTCTCTCGCTCTCTCTCTGTGCTCGACTAATCAGGTCTTAAATGAAAGTATTATCTCTCTCTCTCTCTCTCTCTCTCTCTCTCTCTCTCCCTCTCACAAAAACACCCTCTCCGTCTCCTAATGTTTCTCTCGCCCCCCCAGGGGGTCTGATTGAGCCGGCTGGGAGGCATGGATCTCTCTCTATTGATCCTGCTGCTGAATCACTTATCCCTCTCCCAGTGGCCTCCACCTCCTCCTCCACCACACTCAGGGTGGAGCTCTCTCTGCATGCACACGGCGCCTCGCCAGTGCAGCCCAGAGCCGGAAAGCTCGGAAAGAAATGTGGATAGAGTGGAATGAGTGAAGGCTTTTGGTTTGGAGGACAGTTCCTAGCGAAGAAAAGTGGAAATCAAAGTGAATGTGGAACAAAAAGCCTGATCATGAACCAAGTCTCCAGCCGCAGCCAATAGGAACGCAGCATTACATCGGGTTCATTGTTATAGAGAAACAAACCGATGGAAACATGCTGATGGACCGCGAGGAGTTCAGCAGGACCAGAGAGCGAAGAGAAATGAGACATGGAACTCCATCTGGAGACGTGTGCCTAGATGTGGAGAACCTTAAAGGTCACACACAGGTCAAAGGTCAAACCAGCTTAATGGAGAACAATGAGCGGTGAGCGCCTGAACTCTGCAAAAGGGGTTCTTGATCTCGGTCACCGCCGGTGAACGCCTCCCAATGGAGACTCAACAAGACTCAGGAACCACGTTATGTATCCCCAAAAAGGTTCACACACAGAACATGAAGGCCCTGTGACCTCTAGGGCGCTGTGACCTCTAAGGCTCTGTGACCTCTAAGGCTCTGTGACCTCCAGGTCTCTGTGACCTCTAAGGCTCTTTGACCTCTAGGGCTCTGTGACCTCTAGGGCTCTGCGACCTCTAAGGCTCTGTGACCTCTAAGGCTCTGTGACCTCTAGGGCTCTGTGACCTCCAGGTCTCTGTGACCTCTAAGGCTCTTTGACCTCTAGGGCTCTGTGACCTCTAGGGCTCTGTGACCTCTAAGGCTCTGTGACCTCTAAGGCTCTGTGACCTCTAGGGCTCTGTGACCTCTAAGGCTCTGTGACCTCTAAGGCTCTGTGACCTCTAGGGCTCTGTGACCTCTAAGGCTCTGTGACCTCTAGGGCTCTGTGACCTCTAAGGCTCTTTGACCTCTAGGGCTCTGTGATGTAAAGATGTAGATATGTAGAGATGTATATTTGTAAAGATGTAGAGATGTAGAGATGAAGTTAAGATCACATAAACACGTCTGTGAGGTTCACAGCTGCCAGTCAATTATAGATGTAGGTCAAATGAGCCTCAGATCAGTAACAGTAGGGAAGTGCAGAGCCAATGGGAGCGGAGGGGGAGGGAGAACAAGGGATGAAGGACAGAACGAGAGAGGGAGAGAGAATCACAAAGAGGTTCCTAGAGAAGTCGGTCAAGAGGAGCACGACCTCGCTGTTAAGCACGATCGCATACACAACGTGTGCCACTCACGCAGAAGATGAAGAAGATGAAGGAGATGAAGAAGATGAGACTGCAGATATTATCTACACAGAAATCCATTTTAATCCATAGATCTTTAGAGAGAAATCTCAGGCAGGAGGCCGGACCACCAGGCAGGAGGCTGAACCAATGAGGTCAGGCCATTGGGGAGGAGGCTAGGTCTAGGACCCAGGACCCAGGACCCAGGACCCAGGACCCAGGACCCAGGACCCAGGACCCAGGACCCAGGACCCAGGACCCAGGACCCAGGACCCAGGACCCAGGACCCAGGACCCAGGACCCAGGACCCAGGACCCAGGACCCAGCCAGGGCCAAGGGACCTACTGTATATTGATGTTTGATTATTTATTAAAACGGCTTCATATTATGACGCCCGTCATAACACTGACTAATTGTTTTATTATGTACAATAATCCCTGTGACCGCGGACGACGGCTCTCAGTGGGAAAGAGGAAGTGTTGAGAGGTTGCTATGGTTACCAGGCAAAGAAATGAGCACAGGGGTGGTAATACATCTATTTAGAGTCATATCGACACGCGCCCTTATCAGACACCTGAAGCCAGACAACATGCATTCACTGATTGACACGACACGTTTAATTTATTATGAATAATACAATTAAAACAGGTTGAAGTAACGATGCATTGACAACACCGTGAGTGACTCATCAGAGCTGGGTTTTAAATAAATATAGGCTAAGTATAGAGAATTAATGAGAGAAAAACCAAACCAAACTACAGGATTACACAGTGGAACTAGAAGGGGTACTCGGTAGAGCGCACAAATACAAATACAAATACACAGCGATCAAAACATTACCTTCCGCATTTCCAATGCGACGGTAACTACAGGTCACCCTATGGTGGCGCTGTTCACGCTCGGTGCCTGTTTGTGTGCCACTCGCCACGCGTGAGTCTTATTTCACGATTGAAGTCGAGAATTTAAATCGTGAAATCTAATTCGTCAGGTAGCCCGTCGGTGGAAATGACGGCCGACGTTAGTCACGTAGTCCCACAAGGCTCTGTGCTCGGACCACTTTATTTACCTTACATGCTTCCCGTGGGCCAAATTATCAGGAAACATTTCATGAACGTTGATTGTTATGCAGATGATACTCAATTATATCTATGGATGAAACCAGAGGAGTCCAACCAGCTCAGTAAACGTCAAGCATGTCCTCTTGTGGGAGGAGTTAAAGGCATAAAGTACGGACCAATGAGAGGGAGAGTAATGGGACTCAGTGAGTAGGTGTGCATGTGAGTGTGTGTGTGTAGGGGTGTGTATGTGTGTGTAGGTGGGTGTATGTGATTTTGTATATCTGTCTGTGTATGTGTGTGTGAGGGTGTGTGTCTGTGTCTGTGTGTGTGTCTGTGTGTGTGTCTGTGTGTGTGTGTCTGTATGTGTGTGTGTGTGTGTGTGTGTGTGTGTGAGTGCTTGCAGCAGTATCAGGTATCAGGTCATCTCACTACACCTACAGAGTGAATACCTCCTCGTGGATCTACACAGAGGTCATGTGATCCGTTGACCCTCCTGACCCTTTGACCTGGGAACCAAATCAAGATGAAGACTCAGTGAGGGGGAGGAGGGCCGAGCAGGAGGAGAGGCCGAGAGGATTGTAGGAGAAACAGGGACCGCTGCTGGCAGGACGCCAGCTCTCCAGGAGAAAACAGGAGAAAACAGGGTAACGGGGAGGAGGCGAGGGGAGGAGGAGCATGTTGGGCCGAGGGAGGCGGAGCCCTCGGGTTAATGGGCTCTCTGGGCAGAACGAGGGCTTCCCCTCAGCCTCCTTATCTCCTCCGGCCTGCTGCGTGTCGGGGATGCCTCCTCGGCTCCGTCACCTCGCTGGCTGCAGCCCAGGAGTGACAGACGAGCCGCTTTACGCCGTAATCCGCTAATTATATCCATTAAGGGGGCTGAGGAACACACATTATACTTGTCAAGAGACGCGGAGTGAAATGGCAAAAACACAGGTGCCGGCCGCACAGGTACAAAGGAGCCGGAGCGTCAACTGAAAATGTGTTCATTTGTTCAACGTGGTGAGGACATCACTCCCCCCCCCAAGAAAAGGAGATAGAGACGGAACGATGGAGAAAGGAACGAGCGCCGGGTTCAGGATGGGGGTCAGGGAAGAGGACTTAGAGCCTGAAGGGCGTTCACACCAAAAGCCAAGCCATGTTTCTACTCGCTCGACCATTCGCCGTGTTCTCACCATCAGCGTCGAGACGAAATTGGAAATCATGTTTTTTTTAATGTGTGTTTGTTCGCTTTAGAGATATTTTGTGGCCCCTTACTAGACATCAAAGTTTAATGTGAGCGTGGCACACGCTCGATTTTCATTGGATTGAAGGACTTGGTGGACTTGGTTGAGCTGAGAGTGTGTGTGTGTGTGTGTGTGTGTGTATGTGTGTGTATGTGTGTGTGTGTGTGTGTGGCCTGAGGTCTTGGTACTGTAGGATTCAATTTCTGTCATCATGTTGGTGTGTGACATTTACATTAAACGTGTGTGTGTGTGTGTGTGTGTGTGAGTGTGTGTGTGTGCCCATGGGTATGGTGATGATTAGCATCTTTTAGCTGAGCAAACAATCTAACTTTTCATTGTCCTTGTGCTTTTGTTGTTGTTGTTGTTGTTGTTGCATTGCCTCTGGCTCAGGTTGGTAGTGCATGTCCAGTTGATGGACGTCTCCGTTCCTTCACTACTCATGAACTCACCACATGGTGCACCTTTCAAAACACATCTGTAATGGATGTTATTACCTTATAAAACATAGATGTTATTACCTTATAAAACACCTGTGCAGTAGATGTTATTACCTTATAAAACATAGATGTTAATACCTTATAAAACACATGTGCAGTAGATGTTATTACCTTATAAAACATAGATGTTATTACCTTATAAAACATAGATGTTATTACCTTATAAAACATAGATGTTATTACCTTATAAAACACCTGTGCAGTAGATGTTATTACCTTATAAAACACCTGTGCAGTAGATGTTATTACCTTATAAAACATAGATGTTATTACCTTATAAAACATAGATGTTATTACCTTATAAAACACCTGTGTAGTAGATGTTATTACCTTATAAAACACCTGTGCAGTAGATGTTATTACCTTATAAAACACCTGTGTAGTAGATGTTATTACCTTATAAAACACCTGTGCAGTAGATGTTCTGGTCCTCCTCTGCAGTGCTACAGGCTCCGCCCCCTCGGAGGTTCTGATCCATGTCGGCCGTCGGCAGCGATCCCGGGAGTCGTCCCCCGTCGATGACATCATCTCTCCGCGCGGTAAGTTGATGGATCCCTCGCCATTTTGTGTCCGTGGTTTTGATGAAGTGGTGAGCAGGTATGGAGGGTGGGGGGGCTGACAAAAAACACCCACAGCGCTTTGTCAACGTCAGGGAGGTGAACTCAGGGTCCCACTGCAGCCCGACAGAGATGGAGAGGAGCACAGCGCCGTGTGTGTGTGCGTGTGTGTGTGTATATGTGTGTGAGTGTGTGTATGTGAGGGTGTGTGTGAGTAAGTGTGTGTGCATGTGAGTGTGTGTGTAGGGGTTTGGGTAGGTGGGTGTATATGAGTGTGTATATCTGTCTGTGTCTGTGTGTGTTTGCGTGTGTGTGTCTGTGTGTCTGTGTGTTTGCGTGTGTGTGTGTGTCTGTGTGTCTGTGTGTGTTTTTCTGTGTGTGTGTGTGTCTGTGTGTGTGTTTGCGTGCGTGTGTGTGTGTGTGCTTGCAGCAGTATCAGGTATCAGGTCATCTCACTACACCTACATAGTGAATACCTCCTCGTGGATCTACACAGAGGTCATGTGACCCGTTGACCCTCCTGACCCTTTGACCTGGGAACCAAATCAAGATGAAGACTCAGGAGGGAAGTGAAGAGTGGAGAGGAGGGAAGGAGGGAGGAGGGAAGGAGGGATAACTTTATCAGTTTTAAGAACCAAACTTGATATAAATTCTGAAAGTTCAGCTATAAACTGAGTATGGACCTGGTGGCCGTACAGAACCACACATAGAATCGGCTGTAGTGTTTTCCAGGTTGGATGAAAAACTAAGAACAAGGCTTTCAAATTAGTTGTAGTTTAATTTAGGTTTAGGATTTATTAATAGAGTCAAAGATGACTGCTCCTCCACCTCCTCGAGGAATGTGAATATTAATCTGACCCGGAGGAGTCGATTCATCGAGGCAGACATATTCTTCATGACTTGAGATGATAGAGATCGAATATTTAAGAGACCACATGTAATAGTCCTGTTGTGTCGCACTACTGAAATAATGGTGTTAACTTGTATCAGGTTATTGACGACTCCTCTGGTGCTTACTTAACATTTATTTAATTTACGAGGCTGTGGGACAGACTCAGTCTCTACTCTAGAGGTGATTACATATCAATTACATATCAATTTGTTTTTAAGGACATTTCTAAATTAAAATGAATGAATGTCAAAACACACACATACACACACTCAATAATTGGATTAACAAAAAAGATATTTCACCCATTTGATTTTTTTATTATTTTTCTTTTGCTCATCAAATGACCAGCAATGTTAGTCACGGAGTCCCACAAGGCTCTGTGCTCGGACCACTTTTATTTACCTTACATGCTTCCCGTGGGCCAAATTATCAGGAAACATTTCATAAACTTTCATTGTATGCAGATTATACTCAATTATATCTATGGATGAAACCAGAGGAGTCCAACCAGCTCAGTAAACGTCAAGCATGTCCTCTTGTGGGAGGAGTTAAAGGCATAAAGTACGGACCAATGAGAGGGAGAGTAATGGGACTCAGTGAGAGACTCAGTCTGAGGTGATTACATATCAATTACATATCAATTAGTTTTTAAGGACATTTCTAAATTAAAATGAATGAATGTCCAAACACACACACACACACACACACACACACACACAATAATTGGATTAACAACAACTTTTTTTTCACACGTTATTTTTTTATTGTTTTTCTTTTGCTCATCACACTAATATTGCATAATCACGGTACTGAAGCCACAATCTGAATGTGAGACATTACATCGTTTTTCTTGCACTGATCAAATTTGAGATTTTAGGATATTTTGTCTTCTTTCAGACGAACGGAAAGAAAACATTCAAAGTGCAGATTTAGGTTTTCATTTTACGACTTTGTCTATTTGTGTCAGTTGATTCCTCACATTCACCAAAAGTAACATTTAGATAATAACTAATTAGAACATTTTAACATAGAATTAAAAAAAATCATGAATACAACAAATGACTGTCTCCTGGTGAGGATCAGTTGGTGACATCTTTTAACCACCTTCACCTGGAGACTCTCCGTTTCCTACTTCCTGTCAATAGAACACAGATATTCTCTTTCTGTTTAACACCCGGCTGCTCACACTTGACGTAGCCGACAGTACACTACACATGGAATTATATGTATATTCCAAAAGAACCCACAGTACCCAGAAGTCGTGCATACGCTAAATAAAACCCTTTAAACCCTTCTTCATATCATCTTCTTCATTGCACTCTTCTCTTTGATTATTTCACCTAAGATTATATTCCATTTCAGGCTCCGGCTAAAGTCAGGAATCACCTGAAACGACCGCAAGAGGAAACTGCGATTAGTCATGATCAATAGTTTGTCTCTGATGGAGATTAATATAAATATAAAGATAAATATAAAGATGTGTGCAACAGGTCCTGCTCCTGAGAGGAGGAACTCTTCTGATTTCAATCAACAACAATAGATCAGTGGGAGGATTCTCAAGCCAACGTCCCTCAACCAAATATCTCTCTGGCTTTAACGAGTAACATATTCATAAATAAAGAATTGCCTTTAAACGTACCATGATCACAAGGGGAGGAGGTGTCTCCCCCTAATTGGTCCAGACCTTGGCGGGGGCGTGGCCTCCCGCTGCATATCCAGGCCTGGCAGATCTGCGTTTCCTTTTGGTGCCGCAGCTCTGTAAAAACAGAGAAGGAGTGTTAGCCTCTGTGTGAACATGTAGATTTAGTGAGATGAATACATGTTATAATGTAAACTCTAGATTTCCTCCAGCCCTGCTTACCAGAGGAGGGTGATCTTGAGGCGCACCTCCAGGTTGCAGTGCAGGTACATTTCAGAAGTCTTATTTTCCGCCGTGTACTCGAACATGAGGAAGGAGAAGGAGTTGGACACGCCCAGTCCGTTTCCAACCATCTCCACCGTCTCGTCGTCGGGGTTCGGGCATCTGCTCAGAATCAGGGCGACAGACGCGGTGAGTTCAGGGGCCGTGGGTTCTTTCAGCCACTGAGCCTCAGAGCGCTTTCTCACCCTCCGATAACCAGGTCGTACGCCGGAGTGGCGGTCGGGTCCACGTCGTTGGTCACCCAGCAGGAGTCGGTCACCACGGCGACCGTGTCCTCGTCCAGGCCCTCCGTCGTGACCACCAGCCAGATCCTCTGGTTCAGCTCCAGCTCCGTGTCGCTCTCCACCACGGAGAGGAAGCCGGCGTCGGTGTAGGCGGTCATCATCAGGGAGAAACTCAACTCTTCATCTTCAACCTTCTGGTACACAGAGCTGGGGAGCACAACACACACACACACACACACACACACACACGTCAGCCATCTCACACGTGAAGCTGCACGCTACAAAGCAGCCGACGCTCCGCTGGCCTCTCCTCACCCGTCTTTGATTTTGAAAGTCAGGCTCTCTTGAAAGTCCAGCTCTGTGATGGAGCAGGAGAAGTCGACCTCCACCTGTTTTTCGTGAGTGATGAGCGAAGCCAAGGGTTTGGTCCCCATCAGGACGGTGTTGCTGTAGACGACACGGCCGTCCTCCTCCTGCTATGCGACAGGTTCAGTCACGAACACATAAATAACTCGACACAAAGACAACTCGTGAAATCCTAACAGAGACCATCGTGACTTTTCCATCGGACGGTAAACACAGAGCGGGGGAACGGAAGGAAAGAACCCACCGTGACCTCCGTCCCGCAGGTGCCCCCCGTGGCGCTGAACGTCATGTTGCCGGTGTCTGGGTCCGAGACCCCTTGCAGTCCTCGTCGTTCAGGTTCAAGGTCGAGGGGTCGACGCCGTTTTCCCTCAGGAGACATTCGACCAGTGTCACTTCCATGGAGCCCGACGTGCAGACTGTCGGCCCGGCTGAGGATCCTGTGGCAACCCGGGGGATGTGGAGGTGAGATTCGGAATAAAATCAGGAGACTCAGACGCAGTGCAAAAATAAAGGGTCTTTTAATAAAACGTGTAGGAAAAAGGGGGAATGGGCATCTAATGGAAACAAAGGATTCTTCGGTGGGTCTTTGTTCTTCAGTCTCACACCTTCTGTGAGACGGTTGGTATCTCCTGGATGGGCAGAGCAGAGGAGAGAGGTGAGAGGGTCCAGTTACCTCTGGTCTGTCGCGACTCCTCTCCTGAGGTTCCACGCTCCTTCTCCTTTCCTATTCAGGCAGCTCTCCCCCCGATGGCTTCCAGTGGAGGGAAGATATACTCTCCGTTCCCTCGTTAGCTGACGGGCTGCAGGTGTGACCACTCCCAGGTGCCAATTGGCTGTAGCACCTGTACTGGGAAGTACGTCCCGTGGATCACTTCCCCCAACCTGAGCTTTGGGATCCGCCTCCGATGCGCTGTTTGCTCGGCTTTTCCCCCTGGTCTGCCACAATCCCAAAACACAAAGAAGTCCAACTCAACGTCATCGAGGCAGCAGCAGCCACGGCCCTGCTGAGACTCCGCCCACTGCTGAGACTCCTCCCACTGCTGAGACTCCTCCCACTGATGAGACTCCGCCCACTGATGAGACTCCTCCAACTCCTGAGACTCCGCCCACTGATGAGACTCCGCCCACTGACGAGACTCCGCCCACTGATGAGACTCTGATGAGACTCCGCCCACTCCTCTCTACCTCCATCTGCCTGATGGATCAACGAAGTCTGGATTGTGAAATATGCCTACTACCAAATATGCCATGGCCTCTTTGAGACTCCGCCCACTTCTGAGACTCCGCCCACTCCTCCTCTCAACCTCCACATGATGGACCGTGGAGGTCTGGATGGTGGAATATGCCGACTACTAACTCTTCATCATCTGTCCTCTTCATGGTGTTGTTCCTGTGTTTTAATGTGTGTGATGATTCCTTCTGGTCACATGACCTCTATGACACCTGTCCACCTGGAGAGGATCCTCCTCTGTTCTCTCCTCAAGGGTTCTCACCTTGTTCCCTGAAGGGTTGTTGGGAGTTGTTCCTGATCCCATGTGAGGTCAAAGGTCAGGATGTCTGTGTGTACAGATCGTAAACCTCTCTGAGGGGAGTTTGTAATTTGTGAAAATGGGCGAAACAAATAAACTGACTTGAACTGAACAGGATTGAACTAAGAACTCATCGGGGGTTAAAACACAACGTCACATCTGGAGGTGGATCAGCAGGTGTGTGTTTGCCTTTCGATGTCAAATACAAATGCAGACGAATTAAAGCAGAAACAAAATACAGAATTCAGAATTCAGAGGTCGCATCGTACCGAATTCGTCTCTCGGATGGTCGAAGGAGGCCCGGCAGAAGCAGACGGGTTCGCCGGCACAGAACTCATGATCTCTGCAGTCCTGGTTCAGACAGTCGGCCACACGGGTCGCAGCTACACACACACACACACACACACACACACACTTCAGTCTTTGAATCTGTTTTGAGTCTTTTTTCTCGTCCCATTTCACAAATGAGAGACCAAAGGACGATCTTACAGCAGCCGGCCGCCGACCTCCAGTCCCCCAGCGTGGTGCCTAAGGCCAGGAAGCAGGCCTTGGCGTAGGCCTCCAGGTACTGGCAGGCCAGGTAGTCCACCGGCCGCCCCTCCTCCACGTATTTGCACGCCTTGCTTTTGCACGCGGTGATGAAGGGCAGCGGGTCGAGTTCACAGTCATCGAAGGAGGCCTGAGACATCCGATCACAGCTGATCCAGGGAGGGAGAACCAGAGTTGACCATCAGTTCATAACAGCAGGGTGTGGTTTACAGGGTGTGTGTGTGTGTGTGTGTGTGTGTGTGTGTGTGTGTGTATGTGCATAGATCCACACAGGGTGTGTGAAGCGTCTAGTGCAGTAGTGCAGAAGTGCTTGTAGTTAGTGCATGCTGCATGCTGCCCTCTGCTTGCAACTCTCTGCTTTCAGCTACCGCCGCTGGCTAGCTCCCTTACAGGGGGTGAAAAGAGGAGCCAAGAGCGTAAGTCTCCTCTGCCAGTACATAGCCTCTCCACCACCAAGACTCCTGCAGTGCCTCCTCGTGGCCACACATGGTAACTGGGTACCCCGCGGTCCCAGGCTAAACTGCAGGGGATCTCGGAGCAGCAGTGGGCCCCAGAGATGTGGTGTGCAGGCCCACCACAAGGTGGACACGCCCTGGCACCCATCAACCAGCGCCCCAGCTATGGGCAAATAGCCCCACTGCCTTGTGGGTTAGCCTCTTGAGGCAGGGCTAAGGGAGCAGACCCCGACAGAAAAACAATGCGCTGGCGGTGCGCAATAGGCGGGCCTAAACAGAGGCAGGACCCGGCAGCCTCCTGCAGCCTGGATGGGGAGCTGGTCGTCCTGGGCTCACCCATGCCACCAGATTTACCTCATCATGGCGAAGATAGTGCTACTGGGGATAGCGCGCCTCCAACAGCACTCTAAATAATCTATTTGTGCAGGTACCCACCTCTGACCACGGTGTATACTCTGGATCCACATCTGGTTGAAGACTGGCAGCGTTGGGGCAACTGGCGACGGGAGCAGGTTTGAATAGACTGGGAGCTTCTAGTCAGAGCCCTGCACGTCAGCGGCACAGGGTATTGGTCGCTATCAGCTGGGACTGAGTGGCAGCTGATCTCGGCAGCACCCTGTGTGACTGAGCAGCCCCTGTTTAGGGACCACACTGCTCACCTCAATCTGAGGAGGGGCCTACAAAAGGTGGCCTAAAAAATGCCCACTCAACTCGCACCTGGACAGGATACCGCACCTGTCGGGTCATTCCACTTCTGCGGTCGAAACAGAAGAGAAAAAAAAACAAAACCTAAAACTGGCAACATGGAACGTTAGAACTCTCCTGGACTCCTATGGCAGGACCGAAAGACCTCACAGAAGAACAGCTCCTTGATGAAGGGTCGCTGATAGAAGAAGGGTCCGGTTACACCTTCTTCTGGAAAGGCTATCCCTCAGGTGGACAACATCTGCACGGTGTAGGGCTGGCCATCAAGAACACACTGCTACCAAGACTCACTGAAACACCTGTGGGCATCAGTGAAAGACTGATGGCCCTCCGTATCCCCCTGGCGAAGAACCGCTTTGCTACACTTCTTAGTGTGTATGCGCCAACACTGCCATCCGACACTGAGGCTAAAGACTCTCCACCGGATCCCCAAGACCGACAAGATCCTACTCCTTGGGGACTTCAAAGCTTGTGCGGGGCAGAATGACGGGATATGGAAAGGAGTGCTTGTCAGGCATGGTATTGGTTAGGCCAACTCAAATGGCATGAGATTACTTACTCTGTGCTCTGAGCACAACCTATCCATAACCAACACCATCTTCCAGCAAAAGACCAAATACAAAACATCATGGATGCACCCACGCTCTAAGCATTGGCACCTGATTGATTATGTTATCGTGAGACGTTGTGACATCAAAGACGTTCACATGTGCCGGCCCATGAGAGGTGCAGAATGCTGGACAGGCCACCGGATGATCATGGCCAAAGTCCACATGAGCGTACACCCCCCCATGCGGAAACGTGGGGCCAGTGGGAGACGTGCCCGTCTGAAAGATACCAGCACAAGAAATGAGTTTCGATGCTCCCTGGCTAAAAAAATGAGGAGCGTGAACTCATCTTGAGTGAAGGGGATGACACAGACCAGCAGTGGTCCGCTATCAGCTCAGCCCTTCATGAAGCAGCAGTCCACTCAATCGGCTATGAGACCAAAAACCACCAGGACTGGTTTGACAATAACTCAGACACCATCCGTAACTCACTGAACGCCATGCACAAAGCACACCAGGCAACCCTGAAAAAACCCTCACTGAGCACCGCCAGACAGCAATGGCAAAGGGCGAGGCGTGAAGTGCAAAAGACCCTACGGGCAATGCAAAACAAATGGTGGACAGAGAAGGCACAGGAAATCCAGTCTTTCGCTGATAGAAATGATATGCATAACGTTTACAACGCAGTCAAATCTATCTACGGTCCAACAAACCGCTGCATCACTCCTCTTAAAACCGCAGATGGTCTCAGAGTCCTAAAAGACCAGAGCAGTATACTGGAGAGGTGGGATGAACATTGGCCAGATGTGCCAAGAAGGGACGACAGCACTGGAGGAGGACAGGACAGCCAGGACACAGGAAAGAAGGCAACAAAGAAAAACAGCCAGGGTTGCCAGTTCCACCACGACCACATACACATGTCCCACCTGTGACAAGACCTGTGGATCCAGGATAGGGCTATACAGCCACCAAAGAACTCACCGCTGAGTCAGAAGTGGACGTCATCATTGGCCTCAATGGACAACTCAAAGCAAAGTGTGTGTGTGTGTTCTTACTAGTCGTCTGAGGCGCTGCAGTCCGTCGTGATGTCCACTTCTGCGCTCACGGAATCGAAGCAGCTATGTGGAGACAAACGGCACAGCATGAACACGCAGGTGTACCGGGTCAGGGGTCCAGTTGTGACTCACTCGTACCTAGGCCCAGAATAATCTGAGTTGTACGCTTCTGCCACACTGAGTTGGGTCTCAGAGTCGGTCTGGGGGTCGCCACACAGGCCAGACAGTCCTGCGCCTCCTCCTGGTGGGAGAGAAGGAACAACAGATCCGTGAACCTCCAACCCGACGAGGACGGCGCCGTGAGGCTGGACTCCTGAACACGGCGCTGGTCAGCGGTACCCGTCACGTGCACGGTGTCCCCGTCGAAGTGGACCACCGTGTTGGTCGCCGGCGTCTTGAGGGTCACTCCGGTGTCGTCCTTGGAGAGCTCCACGCCGAAGAGGCTCTGAAACGTGGAGGTGAGCTCCAGGGTATCCTCCCCGACCTACGTGGCGCCGGCCGGGCGAGGATGAGAGAAACCCGGGTTCAAACCTCTCAAAGGGACACCTGCATGTGCTCCTGCCTCTAACCCTAACCCATCAGAGAACACCCAGACCGAGATGACGTTATTTAAATGTCTTTAGACACGGTTGGAGCAGCTTACCCGGACGACGCCGCCCGGTCCCAGTTTGATGGTCATCAATAACTCTTTCATGAAGAGGGTCACGTTGGTCGGATACGGCACATCTTCAAGGTGTCGCACCTTGAACTCCACGGAGACCTGGGTTTCAGCGTTCTCCAGCAGCGTGTAAGCACACACGTCGGGGACGGAGTGGGCGGTGTTGAAGAAATCGATGATGGTGGAGCCCGTCACCGTGCACACGCGCGTCAACAGCGCGCACCTGGTGGAGACGGAAAGTGACGGTTATTTGTGTTTTTTGTTTCTGGAAACACAATCCAAAGACGGAAAAGTGCTTCATCGGGGGGAGACGGAATTTCCAGATGATGTAAAATTCATAAGATTTTACACCTATGAGTCACGGGGAGAACGTGCTGCCTCCACACAGAAGAAGAACCGCCGTTGATTAATAAACTATATTATTTATTTGTGTCCTCAAATATATATAATTTATATATATATATATATATATATATATATATATATATATATATATATATATCTTTGAGGACACAAATAAATAATATGGTTTATTAATCAGGATATATATATATATATATATATATATATATATATATATATATATATATATACACACACACACATATATCTTTGAGGACACAAATAAATAATATAGTTTATTTATCGACAGAAAATCTAATCAACTGGTTATTAATCAATTGGTTTCTGCTTCCTTGAAAACTTAATTCCAAATATAAAGAAAACATACGTACACGTTGTTTCCCAAGCAGGTCTCCGAAGAACTACATTCCGTGATAAGTTTTACTACCAGTCCAACATAGTCTAAAAGCGGACACGTGGAGGTGCAGCTTCCCTCGTCGATTGTCGGTGGGACAATGAGAGCTGGAAGGATCCAGAGAAGATTTATTATTATTTATTTTTCATATCACAATTTTATTTTGAAGATCCCGACAGAGTCCCGGCTCCTTCTTTGGCTCTTTGGATTCTCTTACCTGATGATCTGCATCCGCTGATGTCCATGTAAAATGTGCTGGGCAAAACGGTCTCAAATTACCATTTATTTATAATTGTGCCGTCATTGGTTGTCGTCACTTCCTTCAGAAGGGTTAGACAACGATCAGAGTTAACCCTGAACTACTGGGTGGACAGTGGAGGACTTCTACCCCCTTTTTAGATCTATAAATATATATATATATATATTTATTTAAATGTTATACTTTCTGTGGGACTGAGGTTACACTATGATTACATGATAGTTGATGACTCTTTTTACACTTAGTCATAATTAATGTCATATGTTTATATATAAATATATACATATATATATATATAAATATATACATATATATATACATATATATATATATATATACATACATATATACATATATACTGATTGGTGCTGTTTTACATTAATGTACTGTTTGGTTCCCTGAAATATGTGCCACTGCATTATTGTTATATAACTGCATTGTTAATATCCAAGAGTGTTGGTTTCAAATGTAAATCCTAAATTGCTCTTCATCTCCCAGGATGCATCACTTACCAACTCTCAAAGTGTGTTTTAAATCCAGAGATAGAGGTCAGTGTGAAGGTCAGACTCTGAGCTCTCAGCATGGTAACAGACTCAGGCTCATACTTACCAACTCCATTGGACCATAGTTTATAGTTGTTTCGATAACAACAGCTGTTTGTTTACCCAATACGTGCAGATAGATTATCACCTGAAAACATGAACAGACGAGATTTAGAACATGTTAGGAAATTGCTTAACAAACATTTTTGAAGTAAACTCTGATTTGATGTTCCTTTTCATTTTCAGCCATCCGGTGTCAAAGCACGGCGCTGACGATGACTCACGTAGTCCACATCATTCCCGTCCCTTAACCTGTATAGAGTTGAGCATTCTGCCGTCTCGGTTAGAGCTGGTAGTTCGGCGTGAAGCGTGGCCGTAGGTTCTGCTGAGTCCGGCCCGTGTTCCGCAAACACCTTGTAGGGACCGCCAGTGTCGGACAGCCTAAAACACTCTGGGTTTTCAGTCAAAGCGTTCTCGAAACAAAATGAAAAAGAGCCATCACTCGGAAACCAGACCTGCAAAAATAGAGACATTTAAAGGGTCTTAATCATCATTTATTGATTATTCCTCAGACATTTCCTGGAAAGAAGGACGTCGATCACCATTGAGAACAGACGCAACGCTCTGAGACCGTTTACTTCCATTAGTTTTATTGTGAAACGATTTAATGTGGAATTTTGTTGACAAAACAAAACAATCTTGTATTGATTATTGATTATTATAATATTTGAAGTTCTGAGTTTGTTTTTTATTTCAACGTGAATGTTGTACCACAAGACGTCAGAACGACGGCTCCTTTGATTGAGCCGCTGGTGTGTGTGTGTGTGTGTGTGTGTGTGTGTGTCACCATGCCATAATGTGCTCCTGGCGACGTCTGCGAACGACCACAGAAGGTTCTGAGTTCTTTGCCAAGCGCCGATGGCTGTGATTAGATTCTGTTACGCAAGAAGTTGCAAGCGTCACAAGTTAAGATCAACATGGGATTGGCTCTAATGTTTTTTTTGGATGAATTCTACTAATTTGTGTCAATTAAAAAGTCTTCGAACTGTAATCATTGGCATAATATTGTCTTTTCCCCAGTGTCCTCTCCCTGCTGTCACTGGACCTGTTTGCTCCGTGTGGAGCAGGTTGTTTACGGCGTTCCTCCCTCACCACGTTGACGCCTGGCAGCGTTCACGCCACACAAATGAATGTTTGTTAACTCTTCATCGTCTATTCTGAATAAACTATCCCTCACATTCAGAACCCCATTGTTTCCTCCATTACTTTGAGTATTTCATTTTGAGTATTTTTCATTTTACTGGGATACTCAACGACATGTTAGGGGCTAATCGTTTGACCTTTTTTCAGTTTTTATGAGATGGCATTTCCGTGTCTCCTCTGTCTTGATTGGTTCGCGCCCGTCACCTGTCCTCAGACACTCGTGTCTCGGTAGGGCGCCATCGCACCAAACGCCACTGTTTTGCCCGGCGTGCGCCTGAGGAGCAACCAACCGTTGATTTGGGGCTCAAGATATAAAAACAAAAAGAAAGGAAAGAGTACGGCGAACACCACCGTCTATTCCGTGAATCGTGTCTCGATGACGCTTTGAGTTGCATTCTGGATGAGCTGCAGAGGTCGGATGGCCTTCGTAGGTAGACCAGTCAGGAGGGAGTTGCAGTAGTCTGGGTGTGACATAACCAGAGCCTGGACCAGAACCTGTGCCGCCTTCTGGGTCAGAAGAGGTCGTATTCTCCAGATGTTGTGCAGCATGTACCTACAGGAACGCTGTCGCAGCGATGTTGGCCGTCAGGGAGAGTTGACTGTCTAGCGTCACCCAGAGGCTCCTGGCAGTCAGGGTAGGGGCCAACACAGAGCTGGTGAAGGTGGTGGTCAGGTCGTGAGTGGGGTTCAGTCAGGGTAGGGGCCAACACGGAGCTGTTGAAGGTGGTGGTCAGGTCCTGAGTGGGGTTCAGTCAGGGTAGGGGCCAACACGGAGCTGTTGGAGGTGGTGGTCAGGTCGTGAGTGGGGTTCAGTCAGGGTAGGGGCCAACACGGAGCTGTTGAAGGTGGTAGTCAGGTCGTGAGTGGGGGAACCTTTCCCTGGTAGGAACAGTAGCTCGGTCTTGTCAGGGTTGATCTTCAGGTGGTGAGCAGACATCCACTGAGAGATGTCGGTCAGACAGGCAGAGATTCGCGCCACCTGTGTTTGGACGGGGGAACGAGAAGATCAGTTGGGTGTCATCGGCATAGCTGTGGTAGGAGAAGCCATGCGAACGAATGACAGAGCCGAGAGGATTAGTGTACAGAGAGAAGAGGAGGGGACCCAGGACGGAGCCTTGAGGAACCCCAGTAGTGATAGAGAAGAGGAGGGGACCCAGGACGGAGCCTTGAGGAACCCCAGTAGTGATAGAGAAGAGGAGGGGACCCAGGACGGAGCCTTGAGGAACCCCAGTAGTGATAGGACAAGGATCGGACACAGATCCTCTCCAGGAGTTTCTTCAGGAGAGGGTTGACTCTCGCCTCCTTCAGAGAGTTGGCGAAACAGCCAGTTGAGAGGGAGCTGTTAATAAGATGGGTGAGAAAGGTCAGAAGGTCGGGAGCCACAGCCTGGAGTATGTGAGACAGGACGGGGTCAAGGGTCAGCTGGTCGGTCGAGCAGAGGTCACCAAGCTAAGAACTTGACTGGGAGACAGGGGGGTAAACGAGGAAAGAGAGGGGGATGAAGAAGAAGTTGGTGTAGTGATAGAGGATGGATTAGTAAAGGAGGAGCGTATGTCGTCTATCTTGTTTGTAAAGTAGTTGACAAAGTGGCAAAAGGGAGGAAGGAGGAGGGGGACAGGGGGGAATCAAGGAGGTTGGAAAAGATAGAGAAGAGTTTTTTGGGGTTAAAGAAGGAAGACTGAATTTTGGTCAGGTAGAAAGAGCTTTTGACTGCAGAGATAGAGGCAGAGAAGGAGGAGAGGAGAGATTGATAGAATAGCAGGTCTTCCAAAAAATGTAAACGTTGCGTCGCCATGACGCGGTTCTTCATGTTGATGACGTGAACAAGAATCCTTTGAGTTCTGAAATCGTTCAGGGAATCAGGAGAAGATGCAGATGTGTCGTCCATGTTGGCCAACACACACTCACTGGGCGCGTGGACAACTCATCTCCCGTGGCAACCGGGGTTCACCCACTGGGAGAGGAAGCATCATGTAACACACGAGGCGGTACGTCTGAAGCCTTTGATCTGTATTCAAACAATCAGTTTGTCTTCAGTCGGTTTGCTTTGGCTTTTGAACAAGCAAACACCCACATGTTTTCTTTTCATTAATTGTAACTCATTAAAGGTCAGGTCACGAGTCTCATCCGTCAAAACAAAAACCGTGCGGTGCTTTGCCTCGCCCGAGCCGCTGTTCACCGGAGCGACAGGCGACCTGACACCACCTGAGAAGGTGTTCAGAGCCTGAACTCAGGTACATAAGGTGACTTTTAAACTACTTTGAACATCTGTACTTAAATACATATGTTTAATAAACTGGAGTTGGAGAATTCATCCTCTCCGGGTTCCACTGTTCACTCTGCGACCCGCCTTTACAATGGTCAGGTGTTGCTGCAGCTGACCATCGCTGACCTGAGTGTTTCTATGGAACCTTTTGCCTCAGTAAAGACATTTGTTGTTATTTACCTGGAGTCCTGTCCTGTTGCTCGCTAACCTAAACCTGTACAGCCATATCAAGACAATTAAAAGATCAGCCTACTATTACCTGAAGAATATATCAAGGGTTAGAGTACTTATGTCTCAACAGGATTTGGAGAAACTTGTCCATGTCAGGCCGGGATTCCGATCAGGACTCAGACGCAGGTGTCAGTGAGCAGGTTTTTTATTCCATTAAACAAAAATACTCCTAAGAGGTGATGGCTGAAACAAAGTACAAATAAACAAAAGGCTGGGCTATGAAAACTTCAACAAAAGGCACTCTTTCGAGGTATAATCAAAAAAAAAAACTTACAAAAAGACTCTGTGGCAAAGGACATGGAGCTGACTTGGGCGCTCGGACGTGAGACGAAACACTTTGGCACAGGACAGAGGGAAGACGCAGACTATAAGCCCATGAGGGTAATGGGGAACAGGTGGAAACAATCAAGGATCAGGGGAGACAATCAGACCGGTGACACATGAGGAAGGGCAAGTGATCTGAAACGAGAGAAGGGTTAGACTTCAAAATAAAACAGGAAGTTACAAGACAAAAACCCAAGACAAGACAAACTTCACCGCGGTGTGACAGTCCATGCATTTATCTTCAGTAGACTTGACTACTGTAACGGTGTGTTCACAGGCCTCTGTAAAAAGTCAGTCAGAAAGCTGCTGCTGATACAGAACGCTGCAGCTCGTGTCCTAACTAAGACCAGGAAAGTGGATCACATCACTCCAGTTCTGAGGTCTTTGCTCTGGCTTCCTGTCCAACAAAGAATTGACTCTAAAACCCTGCTGCTGGTTTATAAAGCACTGAATGCTTTAGGGCCTAAATACATGTGTGATCTGCTGCTACCTTATGAACCATCTCGGCCCCTCAGGTGGTCTGGGACGGGTCTACTTTCTGTTCCCAGAGTCAGAACTAAACATGGAGAAGCAGCGTTCAGCTTTTCTGCTCCACATATGTGGAACAAGGTTCCTGAGACCCCCAGCTCCTTTAAATCCAGCTTGAAGACTTTTCTGTTTGCTGCTGTCTTTAACTCATTTTTATTAAATTTTTGCTTTTTGACTGTTTTAATGTTTTCTTAATTGTTTTTAAATATGTTTTGATGTTTTTAATGGTTTCATGTGAAGCACTTTGAATCGCCTTGTTGTTGAAATGTGCTATACAAATAAACTTGCCTTGCTTTGCCTTACCCTTGACAGACATGTTTGCAGACTTACATTACCCATCAGAAAATAGTCAAACAACTAATGCTGATGGTGTATTTCATATAAAACATAACTGATAGTCAGAGCAACATGTCAACCTTTTACAAAGTTATTCAATAACTAATTAGAACAAGCACCAATGTTATCAGCTGCAACATTACAGTAAGTTCTGTACTTACCCCTTTACTCGCCATTTCTAAATCCTCTAGAGGAATTATTTTCCGTTTGGAGGTGGCGTGTATATGCCCGCCAACCACACGCCCGTGTGCCGCTTCTGGCGGTGGAACAGGCGGAGACATGGAGGTGAGGTCAATCCAGGGATGGATTCACCCCACACGGGGATATTTCCCCCGATGCTCAGCGAGAGAAGACATTGTTGAGACGTTGGTGAGATCCTGTGGCCACACCCCCACAGACGGCAGGATCCATCAGCCCACTTGCGCACAATTGTGTTTTTCTGTGTTTACAGAGGACTTTGAAGAAACTTTTGTCCATATTGGACAACCCGGACCACCCTCTCCAACACCTCCTCCAGGGACAGAGGAGCACGTTCTCCAACCGCTTCGTCTCGCTCCGCTGCCATAAGGAACGCTACAGGAGAACATTCCTGCCCACGGCCATGAGGCTCTACAACAAAGCCCCACTTCCTGCCAGAAACGTGCAATAACTCACTGTACATATTCAAATTCATACTTACACTGTTGATCTGCACTGCACACATACACACACTTGCAATTTGCACACTATCCAGATATATATTTTATTTTATTTTACAGTGCTTTATTTATATTTACATATATGTTGTGTATATGCTGTGTATATATACATATATATTTTATTTTATGTTATTTAGTATTTTATATTTCACTTTGCACACTTTACTTTATGCACTGTCTCTTTCTTTCTTTCTTTCTTTCTTTCTTATACTTATATTTTATTGTGTTTAGTTTTATCGGGCTGCTTCTGTTGTCACCAAATTTCCCCTAAGGGGATTAATAAAGTATATTTCATTCATTCATTCATTCATTTACAGTAGTGTATTGTTTTTTTAATTTTTGATTTAACTAAATGTAAATGTTTACTGTAAAATATACTAATGTAATGATTTTGAATTCAGTATTTCATTGTTGTTGTTGTGAAAACATACCCTTTATGGCACACTTAAGACACGGAAAACATCTCACGGACAGCAACAACAGGAAATGATATGCAAACCAAACCCAAACATACTTTCAGCATGCAGGGTTTTCCTGGGTCAAAATGGGATGTCGGCGCTCGCATCGCTGTCATCAGCAGCTGGCCGCTCTGTCCATTCAAGCACCTTTTTTTATGTTTATTTTTTTTCATAGCGGCCTTTTTTTGCCTTAGGCGCTCGTGATTTGTCATCGGCGTTCGGGAACAAGGCTCAGGCTTCATACCACCAACAGGCATCATGTAACACACGAGGCGCTACATCTGAAGCCTTTGATCTGTATTAAAACAATCAGTTTGTCTTCAGTCGGTTTGCTTTGGCTTCTGAACACGCAAACACCCAAACACACATGTTTTCTTTTCATTAATTATACTCATTAAAGGTCAGGTCGTGAATCTCATCCGTCAAAACAAAACCGCGCGGTGCTTCGCCACGCCCGAGCGACAGGCGGCCTGACACCACCTGAAGGTGTTCAGAGCCTGAACTCAGGTACTCAGGGTCACTTTTAAACTACTTTAGGAACTGTTCCTGTTTAGTCCCTCTTTACTTCGCCTGGCTCGGCCCGGGGCATTGTGGGTAAAGTGATGTGTGTGTATGGGGATGCTCATGAGGGGCGACAGACTCTGTCCTGTGAACGCCACAGAATGTCTCCGCTTACCGGAAGATGGAGATGATGCATTCAGGAGCGGTGTGTGCGTATGTGTGTGTGTGTAGTTGTGTGCGTGAGTGTGTGTGTATGTGTAGGTGTGTGTGTGTGTGTGGGTATAGGTGTATGTGTGTGAGTGTGTAGTTGTGTGTGTGTGTGTGCTATGTATGTGTGTATGTGTGTGTGGGTATATGTGTATATGTGTATGTGTGTGTGTGTGTAGTGTATGTGTGTGTGTGTGTGTGTGTGTGTGAGTGTGTGGGTATAGGTGTATGTGTGTTTTTGTGGGAGTAGGTGTGTGTGTGAGTAAGTGTATGTGGGTGTGTAGGTGTTTGTGTGTGTGTAGACTATGTTTGTGTTTGTGTGTGTGTAGGCTGTGTGTGTGAGTGTAGGTATGTGTGTGTTTAAGTGTATGTTCTTGTGTGTGTCTATGTGTGTATGCATATTTTTATGTGTGTGTAGGTGTGTCTTTGTGCATGTGTATGCATGTATTGTTGTGTGTGTGTGTGTGTGTGTGTGTGTGTGTGTGTGTGTGTGTGTGTGTGTGTGTGTGTGTAGGTTGGCTGTGAGTCGTTTTCCTGTCAAGGGCAAATCAGACCTGTCAGAAAGCATCAAGCCGTGCTGCCATGGCAACGACATCAGCACCCCACGAAGGTCACAAGATGGAGAGCGTGATCCCTCCTGCTGGCCGACTGTCACGAATGACACACGGCTAAAGTCACACACACACTCACACACACACACACACACACACACACACACACACACACACACACACACACACACACTTACTAGCTTTGTTAATAATAATAAACAGCCATACAGAATAGTGTTTATCACCAACTGCTTTTGTTTATTGCAAACACACACACTCACACACTCACACATACTCACACACACACACACACACACACACACACACACACACACACACACACTTTATTAATAATAAACAGCCGGGGAGCGGGCAGGACTTAGCGTAACCAAGGGAGACGGCTGATCCTGTGGTTCACGCCGAGTTGATTTAATTCAGTATTTATATTTTAATATTTAGAAAATATGAAGAGCTGCGTCTTCAAACCATGAGAGACGCGTCCCTCTAAAAGGATTCTATTTTTATTGAGTCTCGGGAGTAGAATTACACATTTAAAAGCACAGCAGTGTGTACAGTCAGGTACACACACACACACACACACACACACACACACACACACACACACACACACACACACACACTTCTCAGCAGGTTCACAGGCTCATTAGAGTTTTCCCAGCTGTCTGGAGAGGATCTGTGGGACGTCGCCATCACTTACCTCAACTAGGAACTACACGCACACACACACACACACACACACACACACACACACACACACACACACACACACACACACACTACAAGCCTCTGTGAGTTCGCTGTGTACTGTGCCGCTGGATGATGGATGAGCCGCTCCGCTGTGTCCTCCCTCTGTTAATAGAGCGATGGAGGCTCATAGCACCCTGCGCCTCCTCCTCCTCCTCCTCCTCCTCCTCCTCCTCCTCCTCCTCCTCCTCCTCCTCCTCCTCCTCCTCTTCCTCCTCTCAGCTGCACCCAGGAAGTGGTCATCAAGAGACTCGTGGAGCCCTCGGCCTCTGAGGAGGGTCACAGGTCTTCGTAGCAGCCGTCATGAAACTGAAGGTCATCCAGCTAACGAAGGTCAACTTGATTATTCTGCCCCGCGCCACCCGTCTGTGTTGAGTAACATCCTGGTACTTCCTGCAGGATCCCGCTTGACCACTAAGGCTGTCACACTCTTTATTTGACATTTGAATTTGGATGAAATACTCAAACTGCAACGATCTGTCCGGATACCAGATGCGAGCGTTCCAATTGGTCCAGGAGTAAATCAGAGCATCAACACACCGTGTTTTGGTGTTTTGGTGTTTTGGTGTTTTGGTGTTTTGGTGTTTTGGTGTTTTGGTGTTTTGGTGTTTTGGTGTTTTGGGTTCTACACAAACTTCAGCCTGAAAAATGTGCACAGAAATCTATAAAAACTGATTCTTTTTCTTTTTAATGAAAAACAAAATGACTTCCCTGCAGATGATTTGTGAGGGGAGTAACTAGATGTAGGCATGCAGAACCATGTTGGACAAACATAATCATGTTCCAACTGATTACATTAAAACACGCCGCTGTCACTCGGAATAATAATTATCCGTGTTCCTCTGGTCGATGCACAGAGAGCGGGCATCCTCCTGACAATAGGCGTTTGTTTTTTGGGTTTAATGGATTATTTTGTGGATTATTGGTGTTTAGGAGGAGCGGGCTGGAGAACAATGGGGAGTCTCTTAACGCGATAATGGACCAGGATCATTTGCTCTGGTGTGCATGAAGTCGCTGTCGAATTATTACAAGACAAGATGGAGAAGCAACAAAAACCTCCAGGCTTCACTATGAAAATCCTCCAACCAATGGGGGACGACCACTTCTTATATATATATATATGAATACATATATAAATATATGTATATAAATATATATATATATATATATATATGTGTGTATGTATGTATATGTATATATTATATATATAAATGTATATATATATGAATATATATATATATATATATAAATATATGTATATAAATACATATATATGTATATATAATACATATATGTATATAAATATATATATATATATATATATATATATGTATATATAAAAATACATATATATGCATATATATATATATAAAAATACATATATATAAATACATATATAAATGCACATATACATAAAAATGCATATATATACATATATACATATATACATATACATATATACATATATACATATATACATATACACATATACATATATACATATATATACATATATATATAAATGCACATATATATAAATATATATACATATATATATGTATATATATATATATATATATATATATATATATATATATATATATATATATTATATGTATGCCCATGTTTCTTCAGAAGCTGAGTTATGATGTTTTATCACCGCCTGTGTGACTTTCATCGTGGCTTAACTGTATCCCTGAAGAAGAGCACAGCCCTCCTCCCCCTCAGGGTCCTCTCGTCTGAACGCAGCCCTCAGAGCGTCTTCATGCTGCTCAGCTCCCGAGGTTCTCACTCCCAGTCGTGTGTGTCTGTGCGTAGTGTTCCAGACGATGCATAAAAGCAGGAATTCAAGTAACACTGTATAACATGTTAAATGAATGAGGGCCGTGGACCCTCACCAGTGGGCAGCTGAGGGGGGAACCCTCGAGCGCCCAGGCCGTCATGACCTGGATCTTCCTCTGGAGGCAGCAACAGCAGCTTGTGTCCATCAAATAAATGCATGAAATCACGGGAAATGGCATCAAAGCCACGCAAAGAAAACACGCGTGGAGTAACGACTCAAAGTGTATCGACAGAAAGATTCAAGGGGAATCATTTGTTACGTGACGAGTGGAAGAGACGTGTCTCGATGGGGACCGGACGTCAGAGGAGGATTTTCTTTATTTTCTTTGTACTTTAACTAATATTTCCATTGCGTTACTTTTTGTTGACTTATACAAAGAGATAACAAACCCAGCCCTCCCACTGGTTCCCCGACCGAGAGTAATGGAATATAAATACATCAAAATAGATGCAATGAGGTCACCTCCCTGCAGGGCGTTGCTCAGATGAGCTCTAGCTTGTGGGTCAACGGGGTGTTTACATATAGGGGAACAGGAGTGTGACACCTGAATATGGAAAAGAGAACGGCTGCTTTGTTTGTGTCTTTGTTTACTTCCCAAAGCGTGAGCTCACCTGGGTCTTAGTCTTCCAATACCACGAATACCAACAACGATACAATCGATAGATTCAATCGATACACTCAATCGATACACTCAATACACTCGATACACTCAATACACTCGATACACTCAATCAATACACTCGATACACTCCATCAGCCGCCTCCTCCTCCTCCTCCTCCTCCTCCTCCTCCTCCTCCTCCTCCTCCTCCTCCTCCTCCTCCTCCTCCTCCCTCCTGAAGGATCCACAGGGCCAACGTTGAGGACCCTTCAGCTCCACCTTGACAGGTCGCCTCCTCCTTCCTTGAACTCCTGTCAATCAACAGAAGTGAAAACACCAGGAACACATCAGGGGGAGGAGTGTGTGTGTGTGTGTGTGTGTGTGGGGGGGGGGGGGCTCTGATGGTTGACCCAGAAAGAAGAGCTTACTTTGAATGAGTGTGTGAATCAGAAGAGGCAGCAGCCTCGATGCAGATGAGGACGGTCAGACTCCATCAGTGACATACAATCTGACTCACACACACTCACACACACTCAAACTCTCACACACACTCACACACACACTCACACACACTCACACACACACTCACACAAACAAAATTACTGACTCCCACACTCCCACAAAGACTGTCACACACACACACACACACACACACATACACACACACACGGCAGGGATACCTCCTATACCGCGTTGTGCTCTAACGAGCCTAAACACACACACACACGCACACACGCGCACGCACACACACACACACACACACGCTCTGTTGTGACGGGTGATCAAATGGCAGAGTGCTGATTACAAGGAGTGATTCAGCGTCAACAGATGTTGTACGATCATAAACAAGAAGCGTTTTGTCAGGCCGTGAATCAACCGGCTGCCGCCGCGACCACGCCACACCACGCCGCCACGCCGCCACACCACATCACGCCGCCACGCCGAGGTGCTCTTATTGTTCTGACTCACCGGTTCTCCGTCTCTCAGGAGGACCCAGCAGCTCTTTGATCACCGGAGCTTCAAAGTTTCCTCAACTTCTAAAACTTTAAGTCCGGCCTCCTCCCGTCAACCTCGTGTTTCTGTATGCCTGATACCACAATACAGTCACTTTATCTGAGACCTCCCTGACCTTTGACCTTTGACCTCACATGGGATCAGGAACAACTCCCAAACAACCCTTCAGGCAGGTGGACAGGTGTCATAGAGGTCATGTGACCAGAAGGAATCATCACACATTAAAGGCAGAGTCTCCAAAGTGTGCGGAGTCTCCACAGTGGGCGGAGTCTCCACAGTGGGCGGAGTCTCTGCTGTGGGCGGAGTCTCAGCAGTGGGCGGAGTCTCAGCAGTGGGCGGAGTCCCAGCAGGGCCATGGCGTAGTTGGTAGTCGGCATATCCCAGGATCCAGACCTCCACCGTCCACCAGGTGGAGGGAGAGAGAACCACTCTTACTAAATAACTCATTGTAGAACCTTTTCTCTTTATCGCTTTACGGTTCTGCTAGATTTATTAAACTGGCCCAAAATCATTGGAAATCAAATTCAATCAAAGCTCCATGAAGACTTTACTCAACATGACTTTGTTTCATCTGTTGGTGACATTGCAGCTCCATTAATACACACTTCTGATTTCATTCATTATTCATACTTAATGGACACCTGGCAGGTGAACAGGGTAACAATCTAGTGGATAGCATGAGGAAACCAGGAAGTTGATTACTTTACATTAATTACTTATTTTTTCTTCATCATTTCTATGTTTGAATACAAATGTATAGCTTTGGGTTAATTATACAGATGCAAAATGTAAACAAAATTAAACCACTAATGTGAATTTAATAGAAAGCAAGTGTTGTATGTTTAATATATATTACATGTATGTTTCTGTTGCTGTTCTGCATTAAAATAAGTGACACTGCAAAAAGAATGCGCGTTGATTTAACTGACCGCTCCTTCACATTCTGTTATTAATATACAGCTTGAAATCAAGAAACACTATATATATATATAAATATATATATATATATATATATACATATATGTATACATAAATATTTATAAACATATGTATATAAATATATGTATATAAATACATATATATATATGTATATATATATATATATATAAATAAAAATACACATATATATATGTATATATACACATACAGTATATATATATGCACATATATATAAAAATACACATATTTATATTATATATATACTGTATATATATATATATAAAATAAATATATGTATATATACATATATATATATATACTGACTCTCTAACTCTCTAACTTCTAGAGGTTTTTTCATCATATGAAGCATCCCTCTTCAGGCAGTTTAAATCCTGTGATCATTACCGACTCCTAAAAGTCTTGAAAGCAACAGCCTCTGCAAAGAGTTACAGATTCCTGTTGGAACTTGTCTCTCACCATGGACAACATGGTTCTGCATGTATAATACACACCATGAGCCGTACATGTGTCATGCGCCGCGCGGCAGCGGGAGGAGAGCCGCGCCGCTCGGCGAGGTGTTAATTGGACTGGTTACCTGCTCGCCGGCGCCCTGGGCTGCGTGTGCGCTCCTGTGTGAAGACGCAAGGGCAGCTCTGTGAAGCGTATGCACTGGTAAGATGTGGGGTGAGTGTTTGAAAATACAGAAAGAGCCAAAAGAGGTGGGGGGGGGGGCGACTGGGAACTAGGGAGAAGCGAGGTTCTCCAGGGGGAGAGCGAATCAAAAACCTCCTCCGTGGGTTCTGATGAGATGAGATTTTATTTCTGATTGGTACAAGAGGCGCTGTAATTGGTCCGCCAGAGCGATGGCTCCCAGCCACAGCTGTCCCCAGATCAGATGTGCGCCGATGTTCCCCCGCATCATCAATGACCTTTTGAAGAGGAGGGCCCGAGCTACAGAGCGCCGCCGTGTTAACCGGAGCCGGAGCTGACGGCGGGGCCACGGCGCCGGACTCCGCCTGTCACGACTCGTCTCCCGTGACAAATCGCTCCTCTATTTAAAGACGCCGCAGAGGAATGCAGCCCGGCGCCATGATTAAAAATATCAACTTTACTGTGTATTTCAATGCATCTTTGTTTATGCGGGCTCCCAGTTTGAACTGGGCGTTGAGCAATGGGAAACAAATGGGAGATGTCATCCATCCAACCGAGGTCATTATCAGCCGACCTTGAGGCCGCAGTGGCTGCCTGCTCTAGTTATGTAGATGTGCTTCTCGTCACTCAACATATTACTCCTGTAGAATTCAGCCAAGGACGTCACATGGGTCGCTTATCCTTGATCCTCCGAGCTCTTTTTAAATATATACAGTATATATAAATATAAATGTATAGATGAATACAGTATATATATATACTGTATATATATACATATATATATATATATATATATACTGTATATATATAAATAAATAAATATATTTAAATACATACATTATATGTATGTACGAGTTTCATTTAATTTCAGTTATTCAGTATCCAGTTTCTGCTTCCTGTACATTTTGTAAACTACCAAAGAAGAATTTTCTACGTTCTTAAATGTGTTATGTGCATTGTGAAATGCGATCTTGAATGCAATTTAAATGCGTTATTAAATGTGATCTTAAATGCAATATAAATACGTTATTAAATGTGATCTTAAATGCAATTGTAACGCGTAATTAATTGTGATCTTAAATGCAATTTCAATACGTTATTAAATGTGATCTTAAATGCAATTGTAATACATTATTAAATGTGATCTTGAATGCAATTTTAATACATTATTAAATGTGATCTTAAATGCAATTTTAACGCGTTATTAAATGTGATCTTAAATGTGATTGTCACGCCTGACGTCACAGTAGCGAGGTGCAGGAGCTCATGCACAGAGGAATCCACAGGAATCAGGATTCAGTGTGGATGAACAAAAAACACTTTACTGAGGCCAAAAGGTTACAAGAAAACAACAAGGTCCAAAAGGGGCGGGCAGAGAATCAGGGGTCAAACAGGCGGGGTCAAAGAGGCAGGGTCAAAGAGGCAGGGTCAAAGAGGCAGGGTCAAACAGCAACATGCAACACAGGCCAACGGGAAAAAGACAAAAATCCAGCAACAGATAAGAGAAAGAGTGGCACAATATATAGGGGAGAAAACAGGTGTAGGACATGGAAACAGGTGTACGACATTAACATTAACGAGACGAGAGTGGCTGAGGGCAGGTGAAGGGAATGAAACAATCAAGGAGACAGGAGACACCCAGTAGACACAGAACAGGACCTTACAGCGATATGGAATGCGATCTTAAACACTTTTCTCTTCTGCTCTCTTGCCGAACACACCTGTCTGTACTCAGGTGACGTCTCCATGTGGGCCACGCCCCCTGATCATAGTCAGCGTGACCTGCCTGTTTGAGCGTCCTCTGACCTGTGGGCGGCAGCTTGTGATCGACCCACGAGGATGAGAAGCGGAACGCGTCAACACAAAGCCGAGCGACGCCGTCTCCATGACGACACGGGCTGGACCGGCTCCATCCGGCAGGTGGGCTCCGGTCCGCCTCAGGTGGGCCGGTGCCCCCCCCCGCTCCGCCCTGCCGCCTCCACAGACGTGTGACTGGCTCACTCGACAAATCCATTGATTTTTTTTTCTTCCCGGAGACCAATTACCCCGCCGTCAGAGATCTCACTCCCAGGCGGCGGGCGGCGGGCGGCGGGCGGCGGCGGGCGGCGGGTTCTGAGGCTTTAATCACACGGCGCCGCTCGCCACCCCCCCCCCGGCCCGCCCCTCGGCGGTATCGACCTCCGCCGCTCGCCGCTCTCGCCCCGCTCCGCCTGCCAGGCGGCCCTCCCGCTCCCTCTCCTCGCCAGAGGGGCGGGATGAGGCCAGGGTGCAGGACGGATGATTTCCTCATGAAGCCGCCATCGATTTCCCGACACGCTGACGGCGTCTCTCTCCGCCAGGAGACGGAG
>CM070101.1:1195000-1227500 GCA_036178185.1 Liparis tanakae | reverse complement strand
TAGTGGGGGTAATGTGGTACTACAATCTCTCTAGTGGGGTAATATGGTACTACAAGCCCTCTAGTGGAGTAATATGGTTCTACACGCCCTCTAGTGGGGTGATATGGTACTACAAGTACCATATCAGCAGCGTAACTGAACACATGTATTTAATTCGCCTATTTTGCTTTCAGAGCATTTCCCACAGCGTTTAAGGATCTGTAGAACAAAGCTCTTCAACACGGTGAGTGAAGTGAACCTAGCAGGTCTGAATTCATGGCCAATGAAATGTTCCAGTCACACGTCTCCCTCGCGTCAGCAGACACAGCCGCACGACACCGCCGTGCAAACAGGATTTGTACACTGCCAGACAAAATGAGATTACTTTATTCCAGGCGTAATGCTGCACACACCTCCATCCAAGAACCGGAGAAGAGAAATCATAACGCATGTCGAGCCAGAGTCAGTCGCCCGGTTTCACCTGCAGGGCCGAGGCTCGCTCATCATCCTCTTCCTCTTCTCCTCCCTGAACATGTTCCTATGCGAGGAGGAGCAATGAATCGTAGTTTAAAATAAACAAGCGACGCTTTCGATCCCTTTCTGTGTCGGAGCCGGCGAGCCGGCAGCGGCCACTTTGGCCTGATGAGTGGTTCTGGTGGGCCTGGGGTGGAGCGGCGTGGAGAGAGACCCCCCCCCCTCCATAAACACAACACTTGATCTTCTTAACGTGCCTCCTGGTGAATATGAACAAATTAACCACCAACTGTGCATCGCTCTAACTTTACTGGCATTATTTATGGTCTGCGCTGCAGCACATCTCACAGCCGATTGGACTCTGGAGACGCGCCGCGGCGCGCGGACGCGGCGGGAACGCGCCGTGCACTCGTTCCGATTCTGATGTCGGCCATTGGAAAGTGTCACTTTTCAGCTTTGTTGAATGTCAGTGTTTTGGGGGGTTTTAAGGTCTAAAGGTTCAATGGGCTGCACTAATTAAAAGATCCGCATCTCACAGGTATGCCTGGCGGAGACAGCAGCGCAGACACTGGAGTCGTTAATTTCCCATACTTCTCCTGTGTGGCTTCAAATTGCAGCAATTGGATTTTAATCTGTGTACCACTGATTAGTCATTTGGCTCCCCAGACGCTGTGTAATTTGTTCCACAACAGAGAGCGGAACAGGCACGTGCACACAAACACACACACACATACACACACACACACACACTGTTAACTGACACACACACACGCGAGCACGCAAAGAGACACACAAGTACACACGCTGGGAAAGTTGGACACTTGAAGGGCGGAAAGAATGAGAAAGAGACTAAAAGAGTCGCTGGAGCTGAGAGGAGCAGATGGGAGGAGGGATTCCAGAGTATCTCAGCGCCCCCTCCTGGTACATCGCGGCACTGCATGCACTTCAACGGCCAGAGTCACGGTGTACAGCCGGTGAGTGCACAGACGACCAGAGGGGGTGGGCAAGGTCGTTCACTCCAGTCAATCCGTTTGGACTGTGCGGGCCAGAGGTCAAGCCCAGAGGTCAAGAGCCTCGTGGAGGAAGAGACAAGTGTGTCCTCCTCGTGTGATGGAGTGTGATGATGGAGCGATGGAGTGATGGCCCTTTATCCTCTTCATGTAGCTGTGGTTTCAACTCCAGCTTGGTGTTATTCCCTAAAGCAGCGTCTGTCTGGTGTGTCGTCCGCGCTAATGTTGTTTAAAGGGAGCAACGTTCACCCTACATGTCCTTCTATCTTTTAAAACTTAGTTTACATAAATATTTATGTATTTTTTTTTCTTGGGACATTATGTGTTTTTGCTAATAAGGATGAAGCATAACACATGATGTTACCTATGTGTATATGTTTCATGTATTAACTGCTTTTCACTATTTAACGTCTTACTGTACAGAGGGAACTGATTCTATAGTTTTACCATCGATACATTTTGTCTGTTAGACAATTAGACATAAATCTCTCCAATAGAATGAATGTTTATAAATAGACATTATAGATATTAAACTTGTTTGATTAACTATATTTAGGAAAATAAGCATATGCTAAACATCACTATCTCTGATAAGTAAGGAGAGTGAGATTCTGCAAATGTGATATTAGTATAGAGAGAGAATCACTAAAGGTGTGCTGTGTTTATATATATATACATATATATATATATATATATATATATATATATATATATATATATATAATAAAGTGTTGTTTGTATGTGTATAGCAGACATTGTTGTATGATCTTAATATGTTTAAAAAAAAAAAAGATGTTAGTGAGAAAAAAAAGAAGAAGGTGTGATTTGTGTATTTGGCCACTAGATGGCGACAGTGAGCCACTCCCACTGTCTCCGAGGCGTCACAGTCTCTGATGTGGACATCAAGACTTGTATTCAATTGTCTCAAAATGAAAATGATGCTTTGATAAGTTCATATTTACCTAGATAAGTTAATTCTATTTTTTATTATTATCGTTATTGCAGATATTACGTTAAACTGTCTTTCTGATTCCTGAGGTGCTATCTTCAAAGCAGCAACATATTATAACGATTCTTGCAAAAAAAAATCAAACTCTTTTTAACATGTGTTTTAGTATCATTACAGTACACATAACAACTACACACTGATACAGTACTCGCAACATCAGCTACACACTGATACAATACACACAACATCAACTACACACGGATACAGAAAAACAGAAACAGTTCCAGCTGGTGGCCACTAGGGGGCAGAAGAAACCAGTTCTCTAACTCCACATCACACCTTTAAAAGTTGGAGACGGAAGGTGTGAGCAACGTGTTGCTGACTTCACGTGGAGGCTGTGAGCGTCAGCCTGCACGTGCAGAGGTGTTTCTGCTGCTGAATCCGAAGCCAGTGCTGCTGCAGCTCGGGTCTGATCTCCACCACATGACTCACTTCTATGCTGGAGAATCTCAAACATGTACCTTTAGCAGCTAGATGGTCTCTTTAATAACTTTAACAACTTTTACAAGCTCTCTAGTTGAGTAATATGGTACTACAAGCTCTCTAGTGGGGAAACATGGTACTACAAGCTCTCTAGTGGAGTAATATGGTACTACAAGCTCTCTAGTGGAGTAATATGGTACTACAAGCCCTCTAGTGGTGTAATATGGTACTACAAGCTCTCTAGTGGAGTAATATGGTACTACAAGCTCTCTAGTGGAGTAATATGGTACTACAAGCTCTCTAGTGGAGTAATATGGTACTACAAGCTCCTTAAAATATCTCCTTTCTTAGTGTTAGTGGGCACACAAGCTGCAGCATTCTGGATTAACTGGAGGGACTTAATAGAGCAGCCTGATAATAAGGAGTTGCAGTAATCCAGTCTAGAAGTAAGAAACGCGTGAACCAGCTGCTAAAGTGAAGGTTGCCAGGGAACTGTAAGTGGAGCGCTGTGTGCGGGCGTCTGGCCGGTGGACGTACATGAAGCCTGAGGGAACGGTCCTCGAGTACTTTTCTTTTAATCACACGGCAGCCAGACACCGGGAGCCCAATTACACTCGGATGTGTGCAGCACCAGAACGTATTGCTCCGCACCTGTTGTGTTGTGAGCCGGTGCAGCGTGCATAATCTGTCTTCAGGTAATTCATGTGGCGTCGAGCGGTTGATTATAGCTCAAGAGGCTCTGTATAATTTCAAAAGAAGAGCGAATGTTGAACATTTGTCGTAAAACTTTGAAAAGGTGATTTTATGTTAATGTCCTGACTTCAGGTAAGTGGTTCGGAACATGAATACATCTTTACGCTTATAGCAACATGTAATTATGTTCTAGGAACCACAGCTAATCCTCTCTTTTTAAGCCCCTTAGCCACCATGTACACAAAAGTACTTCAAGTTTTTAATTACCTTCAGACGTTAGCTGGAGGGCCAATAGTTTGACTAATTGGGAAATTTGATTTGTTTGACTAGCTAAAAAGATCAATATGCCTCAATGTGCCCCTAATACACTGATATAATGTTCTTAGTAAATGTTTAGGTTTAAGTGGTTGCTCAAAATTAATGTATCGAAATCCAGATATATGTTTTAAGTTGACTTTACTTAATGTTAATGTATAATCACAATTTTACTTCAACTATTGAGTAAAGTTTAGTCACTAAAATAGTTTGGTTTACAAAACGAAATTAATAAGGATGTAATCTCCATTACTACTTACCGTTTTGCACAATTAGATCAATTGAATGGTCTAAAATAAATTCTAGTAACTCAAATGTATTGTGATCTAATTAAACATGTTTATTTATTACTAGTATCTAGTGCACAAATAAAGCAAATATAAATATTCAACATAACTTTATTATCTCGATGTCGTACCTCACTCTGCTCTGTAGAGGTGTGACCTTCACACGGCGGATCAATCAAAACTAAAACAATGTTTATGTATATTATTTAGAAGAGGAAAACATTTTATTCTTGTTCTTTTCTACTTATACGATCTCAGTCTGTAAATCCCTCGGAGGAAAATTTGTGATTTTAGGCAATACTCAATAAATTAAATGTTTTAAAAGCTGGTGGGCGTTACCATGGCAACCTGTTAGATCCGGGAGATGAACCCCGGCTACAGGGCTCATCTATTTTATATTTTCCAGTAGTATCTGCAACGGCTCTCCTCTCTGGCGCTTTCACCCTTTTGATTGAGGAAGCACATCCTATCGCTTATATTATATATCACATCTTATATACATCTAACTGACACAACAAAGTATTATAATACAGGAAACTTCCTTTCGTCGGTTTCTCTCCCTGAGCCAATCAGTGAGCTACATACGGGAAATAGCTTTCCCGAATAGACCTCTATACCTATTCTGCACAGTAGCAACTTAAAGCTTCCAGAAGAAACCTTCATTTTGAGTTGGGTTAGTCCGCTGAGTCACGGTGGTCAGAGCACCAGATTCTCCCGGTGAAGGTCCTGGTTCTGGGTCTCCAGGCGATCTGGGTCCGTCTGTTTGCACCAAGGACGAGAATTAAGAACAGACATTGTTGAAGCTTTTTATTCTGACATTTAATTGTAAAGAAATATTGTTTAATCATTGCTTATTTGGGTTATATTTTGATATGTCTTCTTATGAAATTACATATCATGTGATTTAGCTGATGCTTTTATCCAAAGCGACTTGCTCGAGGATGCACCGAGAGCGGGTATTGAACCACCAACCTCCTGATTGAATGATGTACCTTCTGCCCACTGATCCACAGTCTCACTTTTTTTTTTAGTGCATCGTGATTGTAGTTTAAATATATTTAGTTTTAGGGTTCCCTGATTGCGTAACACTGTGGTTACATGTCGGTGCAGGTAGCTTCAGGACCAGCATGCACCTGGGCGGCCGATGGTTTTCTACCGGCACACGAGAGGCAGCGTCAACATGTTGTTTGTTCTTTTTGTTTGTTAAGTAAATAAATTATATAATAATAATAATAATAATAATAATAATGAATAATGATGGACGGAGATGGACGTTACTTTCTTTTGGCTAAGACAACAACAACAACAACAACAACAAAACACGGTGCGTCAGCGGCAACTAGTTTTTATTTTTTTTATTTTTTTTATTAGGTTTATTTAATAAGGGACAGTGCACATTGATTAAAAAAAATCAGTAAATATGCCAGAGTTAGCCAAGAGGCTATTTGTCATCTGTGTTTATAATTGAATTAAATTTATTTTTACAAAAGGCCACTACAGCTAAATAGAATTATCATCAGTAGTTTTCTGAGACCCTATAAAAATGTAACGTTCCTCACAATAACCTTCAGCTAAATCCTGCATTTAGCTGAAGGTTATTGTGAGGAACTTTACATTGTTCTCCAGTGTTCCATAATAAAGTCTCTTTGCCGGTGAAACGTTGCATCATCGCCTTCAAACGTACAGTCAAAAGACGCCGGAGTGGAACTGATTTTGAGAACACACACTTACCGCCGCTGATTGGGACGTCGACCAAAACTCAGTGATGTAATTGTGAAACATCTGCGCGGGCCTCTCGCTGCAGCAATCACCGACGGTGTGATTGGTGCATTACGCGCTCATCAGCCTGTAACGAGTGGTGGCGGTACATCGCGGGTTTAAGAGGGGAACTTGTGGTACGGTGCCAGATGTTGGCCGCATGTTGACCTGAAAACATCTGAGGGACACGAGGAGTTTCCTTTGATGGCTCCATTTATCAACTGATTCCCTAAAATGCTCAAGGACAAAAGAATACGACTGCATCTGGATTTAGGATGGGTTCAGGGAACCTGGGGGACGATGGGTTCAGGGAACCTGGGGGACGATGGGTTCAGGGAACCTGAGGGACGATGGGTTCAGGGACCCTGGGGAACGATGGGTTCAGGGAACCTGGGGGACGATGGGTTCAGGGAACACGGGGGACGATGGGTTCAGGGAACCTGGGGGACGATGGGTTCAGGGAACCTGAGGGACGATGGGTTCAGGGACCCTGGGGAACGATGGGTTCAGGGAACCTGGGGGACGATGGGTTCAGGGAACACGGGGGACGATGGGTTCAGGGAACCTGGGGGACGATGGGTTCAGGGAACACGGGGGACGATGGGTTCAGGGAACCTGGGGGACGATGGGTTCAGGGAACACGGGGGACGATGGGTTCAGGGAACATGGGGGACGATGGGTTCAGGAACCCTGGTGGACGATGGGTTCAGGAACCCTGGTGGACGATGGGTTCAGGGAACCTGGTAGAGCGGTAGACGATGGGTTCAGGGAACCTGGTAGAGTGGTAGACGATGGGTTCAGGGAACCTGGGGGACGATGGGTTCAGGGAACCTGGTAGAGCGGTAGACGATGGGTTCAGGGAACCTGGTAGAGTGGTAGACGATGGGTTCAGGGAACCTGGGGGACGATGGGTTCAAGGAACCTGGTATTAATAGGATATTTTAACAGTAACATAACAACAGATTCATGAAGGTGATTTTATTGTATCTCAGTGAATTATATTTATATTCCAGCTTCCTAACACAAGGCCGTCCTTTGAATAGAAGAATACAGAAGATGGAGAGAATACAGAAGATGGAGAGAATACAGAAGATGATTCTATGATCATTAAATCTCCTCTGGAACATCGGGCTGTGAGACAATGCACCGTGCGCACGCTCACGTGCACTTTACTGTTGTTATATATAGGACTTATAACCTAGTTACCATGGATACGAGAGAGAGAGAGGGGGGGAGGAGAGTAAAAGAAGGGGAGAGAGAGGGAGAGAGGGAAGGAGAGTGAAAGAGGGGGAGAGAGAGTGAGAGGGAAGGAGGGAGTGAAAGAGGTGGAGAGAGGGAGAGAGAGAGAGGGATAAAGGGAAAGAGAGAGAAGATGATGAGGGAGGGATAAAGAGAGTAAAAGAGGGAGAAATAAAGAGAGCGAGGGAGAGATAGGGAGGGAGAGAGGGGATAGAAGGGATCAAGGGGGAGATAGGGATGGAGGGAGGGGGAAAGAGAGTGAAAGAGGGAGAGAGGGAGAGAGGGAGGGAGGAGAGAGGCGGGGATGGGGATATAGGGAGAGAGAGAGAGAGGGGAAAGGAGAGTTAAAGAGAGAGAGGGGGCGAGAGAGAGAGCGGGAAAGAGAGTGAAAGACGGAGAGTGGGAGAGAGAAAGGAGGAGAGGGGGAAAGGGAGAAAGAGAGAGAGAGAGGAGAGATCATCATTGTGAAACCTCTCAGAATACTGAGAGTCTTATCTGTTGATCTGGAGTCCAGTTTGAGATCAATGAACGTGGAGCTGAAGAGATCCTCCTGCAGAGTCATTGATCAGGTGATCAGGTGATCAGCTGTTCTTCACATTAGGAGGAGGAGCCATCGCTCTGAGAGGTCATGTGATGCTCTGACGGGTCACATGACCAGCAGGACTGGATAACTTAAAGTTCTCCTCCCGTCGGTCATCATCATCATCATCATCCTCATCATCCTCATCATCATCATCATCATCATCATCATCATCATCATCATCATCATCATCATCATCATCATCATCACCCTCATCATCATCATCATCATCATCATCATCATCATCATCATCACCCTCACCCTCATCATCATCATCATCATCATCATCATCATCATCATCACCCTCACCCTCATCATCATCATCACAGACTTTGTCGAAATCATTTAAATTCTATACATTTAAAGAGCAGATTCAGAAAGCTTTGATTACAGTATCTTTGATTATGAGTTTTCTACATATTTTTTAAAGGCAAACATTTCATCATTGATTCAACAGACAGAACGTGAACATTGGATCAATACATCTCAGAAGGCTTTGGATACAAGATGAATGTATTGATCCACATGCAGCCAACATCATCAGGAGCTTCTAGCCGCGCGGCCTTCGCCCTTCTGAACGTCTCCTGACGATCCGTCACACTCATTGAGGCATTTCACACAAAAATGGTAAAGATGTGGTAATTATGTAACGATGTCACGTGACGGTGAGATCAGAGCTGATCAACGGAGGGAAGCAGTCCGATATTCTCTGTGATCCGGGTTATTGATCGTCCATTTTTTTATACAGAGAGGCCTGTAATAAGAATGACTTAAAGGGCCAGTGTGCCCATTTTTGGAAAATGTCTTTCTTTCTGACAAGGATCCTGGATGGTGTAATTCCATGCGCTCCTGCTGGGCTTTAGAATGATTCCTCCACGCTGGACTTATCACAAGCACGATGTATTCACGTGACATCGTATTCACCTGAAATCTTATTAACCCGACATCGTATTAACCCGACAGCCGCAAATAAGGTGCTAGCAAAGCGCTGCAGCCGGCGCACCCTCTGGTTAGCGAGCTGCCTGCATGTCGTGAACATGGAGCTCTCCATACTCAGAATACACGGCGCTAAAGAAAGAACTACAATTACAACATGTATAATTGCAACATAATATAATACATCCGTTTATATAATATCTGGAGATGTATTACCCCCTCCCACTGTGGGTGGGAGGGGGTAAACTAACAGTATTCATGTGTGTGTATGAGGGTGTGCAGGTATGTATGTTACTGTAATATGTGTGCAGGTGTTTGCATGTCTACCTGTATTTATTTATATATATATATATATATATACTTTTTAAATGTTTTTTTGAGTACCTTTGTACATATTTTTTATGTGCATATCGCAAAAAAAAATAAAAGATTAGATCACAAAAAAGGACCATGGCGGATAACTTCAGGGTATTTATTGTAGCAAAGATGAAATCTGAATGTCTCATCATGGTAAGATCTCCTGAAACTAAGATGTGTTGAGTTTAATTCTGCTTCACGCTTAATAGAGGAAGTGGGCCCTCTTCATGGAGGAAGCGGTTCCACTTCATCGAGGAAGTGGGTCCTCTACATGGAGGAAGTTGTTCCTCTTCATGGAGGAAGTGGGTCCTCTACATGGAGGAAGTGGGTCCTCTACATGGAGGAAGTGGGTCCTCTACATGGAGGAAGTTGTTCCTCTTCATGGAGGAAGTGGGTCCTCTTCATGGAGGAAGTGGGTCCTCTTCATGGATGAAGTGGGTCCTCTTCATGGAGGAAGTGGGTCCTCTTCATGGATGAAGTGGGTCCTCTTCATGGAGGAAGTGGGTCCTTTTCATGGAGGAAGTGTGTCCTCTTCATGGAGGAAGTGGGTCCTCTACATGGAGGAGGTGGGTCCTCTTCATGGAGGAAGTGGGTCCTCTACATGGAGGAAGTTGTTCCTCTTCATGGAGGAAGTGGGTCCTCTACATGGAGGAAGTTGTTCCTCTTCATGGAGGAAGTGGGTCCTCTACATGGAGGAAGTTGTTCCTCTTCGTGGAGGAAATGGGTCCTCTTGATGGAGGCCAGTAGGTCTACATGTGATATTTATGGTGTGCACTACCTGTCGAGTTATGTTTGATAGAGCGGCTGCTCTGCATCACTCAGGATGATTCACTCATGATACACATGCGAAGAAGAGTAAGATAGTCATTAAGATTGTTATTATGTTACAACACGCCTGAGTCTTTGATTACTACATCTATTGACACTCAAGATTAACTCATATTTGATTATCCCAGATGTATTTCCATGGAAACAGAGTAGATATCTACGATAAACATCCATCCATATATTACATAGAGTGAACGCATGCTTCATACATTTATATTCATAGCTCATCCCACGACCCATCCACCAGCCTGTATACTGTGTCCCTCTGTACACTGAAACTAGTATTCATATGACCAACTGTGGCTTTAGAAATACCCATATTTATATTGAACTGTTTGGTTTCAATTGGCTATCATTTCATCTTATGGACCGGTACCTTTTTTATTGGAATGGCTTTTTGTGATAGATAACTGTCTGTATGTATGTATGTATGTATGTATGTATGTATGTATGTATGTATGTATGTATGTATGTATGTATCTATCTATCTATCTATCTATCTATCTATCTATCTATCTTCCATCCATATATCTATCTATTTATTTACCTATCTATCTACCTATATACCTACCTATTCATCCATCCATCCATCCACCCACCTACCTACCTACCTATAGCAATCCATCTATTTATCTACCCATCCGTCCATATATCTATCTATCCATCCATCCACACACATATATATATATCCATCATCTATCTATATATCCATCCATCCATCATCCATCTATCTACCTAACTACCCATCTATCCACCCATCCACCTGCCTACCATACCTACATACCTATCCATCCATCCATCTATCTATCCATCCATCCATCTATCTATATACCGTATATCTGTATGTCTCTAAGTGCTGGTTGACTGCAGTGTGTAATTCTAAGTGATGTGCAGGTCTTCTATACACTCACAATAAAAGACAGCTGGTTTCTGTGTGCGTGACATATAAAGAAGTAACACTAATTGGTATAATAAAGACTTTTATGTGAAGCACTTCTGGCAAATTAAGTACGTATTGCTATAGGCACCATTTCATTATATAAAGCTCCAGCTCTGAAGTCATCACTCATGTCTTACTGATGGACCGCCGCGCACAGACCCCCCACAGGTGGACCCGGAGGCTGCTCTGGGTCTGAAGCGACCTCGGGCGCCTCGTTATGTTGTTAAATTCCAAATTTGACAGAAATAGTCTTGTGTTGACTCTGAATAATGGATCTGGACCGTCGGTCCGTCGTGACATTTGCTCACACTGTCCCCGGTACGCCGATCCGGAAAGGTCGAGTCGTATTGATGTCACTCTGCAAACTGTCCCGTACTGTTGGGTTCAGGGCCAACGGGTTCAGGCCAGAACTCAGAACTCATTATGCATGTGACGAGCTGAAATTGGCAAACGCTGGCAGACTTTATCTCCACATGAACCGGCGGAGGGGGGGGGGGCGGACTTGGTTTGGAGAGGCAGGGCCAGAGAGCACGGAACGGCTCTCCTCATCCACAGGTTGCCTCGCAACTCTCTCCTCTTCTCCGAGCATCACCGAGCAACAAAGACTCCAAACACACGTGCGTGTGTCCTCACTGCACAGAGAAGCTCGTGATTCAAAAATGCCAAATCCACCGCCTCGGGAGAGCTGGATCAGAACCAACTTCGGCACCGATGTAATTGTATTGCGCAGGACTTTCCTGTCGTGAAGTATATGTGCCACCGCTTCTCCCGAGGACTCTGCGCGCCTGTCGAGCCCAGCATGCCGACGGCCGCATCGCCGTGACCACAGCGGCACCATGGCGGCGTGCAGGAGCAGCTTCTGCTGCGGCTCCGGTCCGCTCAACGAGGACAACGCGCGCTTCCTGCTGCTGGCGCTGTTCATCGTGCTCTACCTGCTGTGCGGCGCCGCCGTGTTCTCCGCGCTGGAGCAGCCGAAGGAGCGCGAGGCGAAGGCGCGCTGGGCGCAGAGGTTCGAGCTGTTCAGCCAGAGGTTCAACCTGAGCGAGAACGAGCTGAACGACTTCCTGCGGAACTACGAGGAGGCGAACGGAGCGGGCATCCGCGTGGACACGGTCCGGCCCCGGTGGGACTTCGCCGGCGCGTTTTACTTCGTGGGAACTGTGGTGTCCACCATTGGTGAGCCGGAGAGAAACAAGCCATATGTGTTCCCCTGCAGCTCCAACGTCTTATTATGAAGAAACATATTTAAAAGTCTGCTGAATATGTCTCTGAGACATCATCACGCCGTTAACGTGTTTACAAGTTATGTCATCTCCCCAAAATGTGACTCACTTTTCCAAAATGCTTTACATCGAGGCTTTTTATTATTCACTGAATACAATGCCAAAATAAGCCATAAGGCTCAGGCTGTTGTTAAACTATATTCTCTGCTACCAAATGTGTTTGTTTGTTTGTTTGTTTGTTTGTTTGTCTTTGCATCTTAGTTTACTTCCGTTTGTCCCCAACGTAAAGAGTCTGTCTCAAGAAAAGAGCTTTAATAATTTGACTTATTATTATTATTATTATTGTTGTTATTATTATTATTATTATTATATTATTATTATTATTATTATTATTATTATTATTATTATTAAATGGTGGATATAGTCTGATCCATGCAGTTAGTTGAAATTATTATTATTATTGTTAGTATTATGATTATGATTATTATTATTATTATTATTATTATGTGATCGTGGACATGGTGTTAACGGTGGCTCTAATCCAGTTAGTTGGAATTATTATTATTATTATTATTATTATTATTATTATTATTATATTATGGGATGGACAGTGTTAACGGTGGCTCTGATCCAGGGGGGTCCATGGGTCAACACACACTGGCACACCGACATGAACTAAAGCCATCAACCATCTTTAGACCAGCTAACAGGCCAAATCGGCCAGGGCGTAAAGTGTGTGTGTGTGTGTGTGTGTGTGTGTGTGTGTTTTCCACCCCCATCTTCGAACTCTTTCCTCTTGAGCTGAGTCAATTTTAACGGCGTGGCAGACGAGCAGAGAGACGCCGAACAAGGCAACACTCGACTAGCTCAACTCATCCATCTTTCTAGAACATTCAGCTCTAGTCTCAGTGTAGATTCAGCCAGCAGACCTTTAACCAATCACATCAGATGTGGGCGTCAGTAAACCTGCTGCTCCTTGGGGGGGCCCTCTGGACCGGCTCACCCAAAGGACCCGGCACATTTACCCCGATGACCTTTGTCAGAACCCGCTAGTCCTTCGAGGGAAGTTTATGACTCAGTTTAATATTCCTTCTATTGTTGCCCAAATCCTAATATCTAGGAAACATGTGTTACACAACCAAGTATCCTTAGAGGTGAGATCATTGTTTCTGCTGGAGTTCAAACTGCGTGTCGTAAAACCATCACCGTTTCTTATTCTAATGAGACCTCCAGCTTCCCCGTCTCTGTTTGCGTATGTTCACCACGAGCTGTGCAGCATCCTGTCGTCGTGGCGACGCTCAGTGAGTCCGTGCTTTGAGCCCAGCTGGAGCTGCCCGGGTCAGGTGTGTGACTTTTCCACGCTCGCCCCACCGCGACCTGACGGGTAGAGCTGCTTCCACATCGGCGGGCGCTGCGTCGCCGGCTCGCGGTGATCGGCGGTCGGACGGAGCCCTCCGATTGGACGAGCCTCGACATCGAAGAGAGAGTCGTGTTCTTCATTGAGCCAATGGGCAATTTGAAAAAAACATGAAAATAGATACCGGTCATTTCCTGAGAGCTCCGACGGAGCGGCGGCGGTAACCACGCAGCGTCTCACTCTGCTCGGAGAGTATTATTTAATTCACGTCAACTCTCACTCCTCATGCTTTCCATCTTCTCACTCCAACACATCAATATTTCTTATTCCCTGAGTGCAGTGTGCATGGATTATTAAATAGAAGCGGGTTCTTTTACACGTCGCCTTGTGTGCATGCAGCATGCAGAACTCTCCGTGGTCGGCGGGCGCTTGGGCCACGCCGCTCATGCGGGCTGTTCCTGGGTCAGGGCTGATCCTGTACAGTGGATTTACCATCACATATGCACGTATACCCTTAGGCTCCTCCTAAGGGGGGGAGGGGGTTCACCCGCCTCCATTCAGCGTGTTCGGCTTCTGTTCTGCGTGTTCTGGCTGTTATGGTTTTTAATTATTTCCGGTTGGTTCCTTTAATACATTCCTGTTCGACTTCTCCATCGCGCGTCTATGTCCAAATACCTGAAACAAATCTGTGTTTCCATATCAATCCTAAACCGTACCCCCCCCCCCCCACACACACACACACACACACACACACACTGCTAGTCCTCATGTTGAGCGTTGGACTGACGTCAATGTCACAGTGAACTCTTCATTCACCTGATTAAACACAGTGCCTGGGTTGGCTTGTCTTCTAATTGAAAGCCATCTTTATAGACTTGGTTATTGTTCTCATTCTGAGAGGAGCGGAGGAGAGCATCGTGACCTCTCCCACACCTCGGTTACACCTGTAGCCTGGACAGGTGTGCAGTGGGAGGAGATAACTCCAGGCCCGGACCCCAAATACAAATAAAATATGTTGGTTGTGGCTTGATGTCTGGTAGACGTATACAGCATACTTCTCAAAAAATAAACTATTGACTTTAATGTTTGCCGGAGTCGGTGAGCATTGAGAAGTCAGGTCTGTGTAAACCAATGAAAAGCCGCCCGATGCCACAGAGACAGAGGAGCAGGCTGTCTTCTCTTTGTGTCATGTAATGAGTATTTTATTTAACGGGTCAAACAAACAACATCCCATTTCATCTACCATCCCATGTTGTTGTGTTTGAAGAAGACTCTCAATCGGCACCGCGAGGACAGATCTGAGTGCGTAGGCAATCAGGTCCTCAGAGGAAGCTTTTCCTGACGAGAACATTTCTTTGTGTTCCTCCAGTGAAAAGAGCTCTCTGAGAATCACAGCTCGGCACGATGGGAACACGATAGCCTTCAAATACCAGTGTTCAAATCTTCAACAATGGTGGAAACACATTATCTAATCTGCTAGTCTTTCATTTTATCTAAATGTATGAATTGCATCAGGATGGGTTTGTTGATTTCCAATGCAGCAATATTCTTCTATGAGCAAGAAGTGTCACAAAGAGACGGAGAGAGGAGATCAAAGTCGTGAGATTGTACTCGTGGGCGATGAGATCGTCCGACAGAGAGGAGGTGATGTGGTTGGAACAGCAGATGAAAGCCGATTTCCACTGAGTGCGTCGTGTTTTTGTGTCCCGGCAGGTTTCGGGATGACCACTCCCGCCACCATCGGAGGAAAGATCTTCCTGATGTTCTACGGGCTGCTCGGCTGCGCGGCCACCATCCTCTTCTTCAACCTCTTCCTGGAGCGCGTCATCACCGTCATCGCCGTGGTGCTGAAGTCCTGCCACGAGCGCCGCCACAGCAGCGCCGCGCTGCCTCCAAACGGCCAGCGGCCCCCCGGTGGCGGAGCAGGGAAAGGACCGGACCTGGCTGGCTGGAAGCCGTCGGTCTACTGCGTCATGCTCATTCTTGGAGCGGCGGCCATCTTGGTGTCCTGCTGCGCCTCGCTCATGTACTCGGCAGCCGAGGACTGGGACTACCTGGACTCGCTGTACTTCTGCTTTGTAGCCTTCAGCACCATCGGTTTTGGAGACATGGTGAGCAGCCAGCGGGTCGTCTACGAGGGCCGAGCCACGGCCGCGTATCGGCTGGGCAACTTCGTCTTCATCGTGACCGGCGTCTGCTGCATCTACTCCCTCTTCAACGTCATCTCCATTGTCATCAAGCAGGTGCTCAACTGGCTGCTGGGGAGGCTGGAGGCCCCCTGCCTCTGCTGTTTGCCCAGTAGGGGCCGCCACACCCACCGGCGCCCCCGGCGGAACGTGGTGGCCCCGGGTCACCTGCGCGCCCGCAGGCACCCCTCCATCGAGACGGACGCCATCAACGACAGTGAGACTGACGCAGGGCGCAGGATGTCTGGGGAGATGATCTCCATGAGGGACTTCCTGGCAGCCAACAAGGTGAGAGCCTCAGGCGGCAGCAGCTTGTGGCTCACAGCTGGAGATCGTCCCACACGGGTCGTCATGCGAGACATTCAGTCAACACTTATTACGTGTTGGTATTCCCTCCACGGTATCTCCCGGATAAGGACTTCTACGTGCACCGCTTGTTTTCTAGGCTACATGTATTTGTATGAGGTATCGCGTGTCAATGTGACTGAATACCAATTGCTCACTCCACCGCTGTCCCCCCTCCGACGGCCCCTGGAGCCACTCGGAGGTGTCCAGACTTTAGCCAGTGAGTGTGTGAGCTGTTGGCTGTCACCGCAGCACGCTGCTGCACTGAAACATCTCCCTGTTCACGAGGTTCTGATTCAAACCCTGAAGGTGTGGACTCCATGGTGAACTGCTGGAAGGATGGGAATGCACTTATAATGGTAGAACATATCAGAGACAGTAAACACCATTGTATGTACCTAAAAGAAGGTCAACCATGGCTGAGCTAACGGTGTTAACAGAGTTCCACTCCCACGGCAACGACCGACAACGACCGTAACTTACAGTAACTAAACTAACATGCACTAACATGCACTAACATGTACAACCATGCACTAACATGCACTAACATGTACAACCATGCACTAACATGTATAACCATGCACTAACATGTATCACCATGCACTAACATGTATCACCATGCACTAACATGTATAACCATGTAATAACATGCCTAAACATGCACTAACATGTATAACAATGCACTAACATGTATCACCATGCACTAACATGTATCACCATGCACTAACATGTATCACCATGCACTAACATGTATAACCATGTAATAACATGCCTAAACATGCACTAACATGTATAACAATGCACTAACATGTATCACCATGCACTAACATGTATCACCATGCACTAACATGTATAACCATGTAATAACATGCCTAAACATGCACTAACATGTATAACAATGCACTAACATGTATCACCATGCACTAACATGTATAACCATGTAATAACATGCCTAAACATGCACTAACATGTATAACAATGCACTAACATGTATAACCATGTAATAACATGCCTAAACATGCACTAACATGTATAACAATGCACTAACATGTATCACCATGCACTAACATGTATCACCATGCATTAACATGTATAACCATGCACTAACATGTATAACCATGCACTAACATGTATAACCATGCACTAACATGCCTAAACATGCATTAACATGCTTTAACATGCCTAAACATGTATAACCATGCACTAACATGTATAACCATGCACTAACATGCCTAAACATGCATGCATTAACATGCTTTAACATGCCTAAACATGCACTAACATGTATAACCATGCACTAACATGCCTAAACATGCATTAACATGCACTAACATGCTTTAACATGCCTAAACATGCACTAACATGCTTTAACATGCCTAAACATGCACTAACATGTACAACCATGCACTAACATGTACTAACATGTACAACCATGCACTAACATGTACAACCATGCACTAACATGCCTAAACATGCACTAACATGCCTAAACATGCACTAACATGCCTAACATGCACTAACATGCATTAACATGCAATAACATGCCTAAACAAGCACTAACATGTCTAAACATGCACTAGCATGCCTAAGACCTATTAATGGATGTTTAGGCATGTTTAAACATGTTAGTGCATGTTAAATCCCTCTGGATCCTGTATGCAAACTGAGCCTTTAAAGAAGAGTGTGTTATCAACACATTCCGGTACCACGCGTTGCTGCAGGATGTAACACCGACCTTCAGTCTGGCTGAACATCGACGGAATGCAGAGCCCTGAGAGTCGGCGTGGTGATGTGTGAATCACAGCCTCTCAGGCAAATGTCTATTTAGTAATATGCATAATATGTATAAAATAAGCAGAATTGAATTGAATGTGCACGCTTGAAGAATCCTGAAAGATTACAGATGACTGGAGTTCCACCCGATGTTCTTGAGACATTTCATTAAAAATGAGTCACGGCAGAATGAAAGGGGATCAGCAAAGTAACACTGGGCTTTATACGTCAGCACAAAAGGTAATGGGAATTAATCAAAAACGGCATCGACATGCTGCAGGCGTTCCACAAACTACTCACGGTTGTGTAAAACAGCTCCTTTACATTTGATTTAATATTGACTAAACACATGGAAATGGAGCAGCTGTGCACAGGCTCTACATATTGCTTTACAGAGGGGAGGTTGACATGTGGGGGAGTGAATACGGTGTTTTCTGAGTCCCACCTGTTCATTTGTATCTGTCATCGTTGTTCACTGAAGGAGAGATAACGCTCCATCTGGCCGCCTCTGAAGTCAGACGTGCCGACACGTTGCATTCATCCTTATTGTGCGACTGTCGTCTCCCGTGTTGACTCCTCCTCCTCTTCCTCCTCCTGCAGGTGAATCTTGCCATTATGCAGAAGCAGCTTTCTGAGATGGCCATCGGGCACCCGCGCCAGTCCGGCTCCCGCCAGAACGGCTTCTCGGGAGGGGTGGGCGCCCTCGGCATCATGAACAACCGGCTGGCGGAGACCAGCGTGGACCGATAGGCAAACAGCCCGAGTCACGAGGACGAGGCGCGTAGGGACCGCTGACCCCGAGGACGACCTGGGATGCGTACAAGTACAAGACTGACATTTATGCCTGATTCATATTTTCTGACCTCTGGCAGCCGCCCACGCGGCAGCATGAATGATCCACGATAGTTTTCTGGAGTCTCACATCTGGACCCGGCTCGGTGTGCCGGAATGAAGTCAGTTTCCATGGTAATGCAAAGCCTGCACGCAGCCATTGTATCCACGCCTCAACCGCAGGGTGCGAGACATGCTTCCACTCATCCGTTGTCCTTGGTGGTCACCGCGGGTCTGACAGAGTCGTGGTGACCACGCTGAGTTATTACATCACGCTGGTTCACACGAGGAGCCCAACGCATGGATAATCGAATGTTTACCTTTGATGCAGAACTCGTAATGTCACGATTACCAAATGTAAAATGTCAAAGTATAAATATATCAATGGTACTCTCATTCACTTAATCCACGTCTGTTTTTGATTTTGTATTTATTATCTTGGCGTCTCACGATGGAGCAAACGGACCGGTCTCTGGAGACATCGTGGCGCTCGCATGGCGTCACGTGGGACTGAAGCTCGTCTCGGTAACGGCGTCCGAGCCGGACGTCCTTCAGGCTTGCAGGAGGCGGGTGTGAAGGAAGTCGCTCCAGCTTCTCATTGGCTTAGAGCTGAGCGGCGCGAGGTTTATTCGCTGCAGGTTCTAGACACGTTGTTCATGACCAGCTGTTCGCCGGCCGAGCTCCGGGACATCGCTCCGACGTGAGCGGAGGCCTTGGAAAGAAAGAAGGAGCAATAATAATTGTGTCCAGACTCGGCGAGAACTTTTCTCCCATTGTTGTGAGAATGCTTTACCTTTGAATCACCTCCTCTTCGTCTCGCAGCACAGACGGAGGAGGAAGAGCGATTCAGACTTCAACCAAACATGTGCAGAAGGGAGAAGGAATAAAGAGAAAGAAACACAGTGTGAAGAAGTTTACATCGCAGCCACCAGGCAGCTTCAGCCTCGGAGCTTCAGCACAACATCATGGAGGGGGGGGGGGGAGGGGGAGGAGGGAGGAGGGAGGGAGGGAGGGAGGGGAGGAATGGGAGGGAGGGAGGGATGGAGAGTGGGAGGGATGGGATGGATCAAAAAGGGATAGAGGGATGGAGGGAAATATGGGATGAGAATGAGGAGAGGGATGGAGGGATGGATGGAATGAATGATGATGGGATGAAGGAGAAGTTATTGGTCCGTTAGCTAGCGAGCAGCATCCGACCCACGAAATGTACAGATGTTTCTTTGCACGTGCACACACACCAACACACACACACACACACACACACACACACACAAACAAACACACACACACACAAACACACACACACAGACACACAAACACACACACTCACAAACACACAAACACACAAACACACACACACACAAACACACACAAGACTGAGATTGACAGAATATGTCTGAGTAGCGGTCGTAACACTCATACTAATAACAATAATAATAGTAATAGCTTTTAGCCAATGCCTGTGTTACTGTGTGTGTGTGTGTGTGTGTGTGTGTGTGTGTGTGTGTGCCCTGTGTGTTTTCATCCTGCTGCCGAGGGCTCCGTCACCGCCTCCACGCCTCCAACACACGGCTGACCGGAGGAAAGCTGTAGCTATAGAAACAATAACAGCCCTGTGTAATTAGCTAATTATCACGACTTAATTATGATGGGCGCGCAATGCATTGCCAAAGTTGTGTGTGTACTGATGAGTGATCATAATCACGAGAGTCACTGGATACATTGGAGCATGAACACCAATTAAATAGTGTCTGAGAAAGCCATGAGTGTGAGATGCAGGTGGCTCAGTGAACACTGCATAATGACGGCGCTGTTATTCCAGCTTCTCTATGTCGTCCTCTTGTTGGAGATGTTGTGCAGTGATGATGATGATGATGATGATGATGATGATGATGATGATGATGATGATGATGATGTCATTAAACATGAAACTCTGTTTGCTCCGTTTGAGTCTTCAGGCGTAAACGCGTTCTGCAGACCACGGCGACCTCAACGGCTCTGTTGACAAACTTCATGGCAGACAGGGAATACCGGGAAGTCTTAATACGGGAATGAACGGACAACATGTGCATTAATTAACATTCAAATGGCTTCATGACAACACTTGAAGTCAGATGATGATTCATATGAGTTTTAAAAAGTTGAAAATAACAACACAGTTATGATTTTAGTTAGTGAAGCAAATCTTCATTTGATTTGATTTCATCAAACTAAACTTTCTAAATGTTATCTATTACAATACAATAACGTCCTAGTTAAATGTATATATATATATATATATATATATATATATATATATATATATATATATATATATATATATATATACACACAGAGAAAAGTTATTCGAACCCTGAAAAGGTGGCGCAGCTGTCCGAGCAAATTAACTTTCAATTATTTTTATTTTATTGATAATGAGTTCTAATTTAATACAGTGTCATTATTTTATTGTTGAAATCTTTAAAATAAACCAGCATTTTTATAGTTTAAAGTTATTGAGATAATTTAAAACCTTTTTGAATATGTTAACTGTCAAGGTGGCGCAACTGTAAATATGGGACTTTTATTTAAAAATAGAAGAAAGAAGATTGAATTGTGGTTTGGCTGCAGAGGCAGAGAAGAAGGAGAGCAGCTCGTCTGCATGTTTAGATATCCACCATTTCCTTTCCGATGCTCGCATTCATCAAATCGATCTCATGTTGTTTTTCTAAACGATGAAGCCTCGATGACCACCAACGTTAGTCACAGAGAGTGTAGTACCATATCACCCCACTAGAGTGCGTGTAGTACTATATTACTCCACTAGAGGGCGTGTAGTACTATATTACTCCACTAGAGAGCTTGTAGTACCATGTTACCCCACTAGAGAGCTGCCTCACTAAATGTGGGGCTACTTGTGGTCCATAGAGTCTAAAATAGGAGGAGCCAGAGCCTTCAGGTATCAAGCTCCTCCTCTTTTATGAACCAGCTCCACCTTCAGTCCCCTCATGTAGACTGAAGACTTTCCTCTTGGTCTTTATAGTTAGACCTGAATCAGTATTGTAATTTGAATAACAAATGTGATCATTCAGCATAGATCTTGTCATTATTACTGTCAGTTTGTCAGTTAAAGTTGGATGATACAAAAACCTGGCCAATAGAATGCTATTATCTTAAATTATTGTAAATATTAAAAAAAAACATCCACAAGATATGTGTTCTCCCTGTAGAGTATACACTGTAAGAAAAACCTGCTAAATATTTCAGTTATTACCAAAAGTAGGGAAATATATATATATATATATATATATATATATATATATATATGTATATATTATATATATACAAACATACTATTGTTTATATGTAGTAATCTACCTGAGTACAGGCGTAAAGTCTCATATATTTGGAGTTTTCAGCCACATGAGTTTTTTCTTTTTCCTCTTAACTTTTGTCCCTCCGACTTGCCGTCTCCTCTGACGTCACTGTAGTGCGCCCAGTAACAATGGTAAGTGAGCAAGCAGTTTTCTCTCCGGCTCGTATTTGTATTTTTCTAAAACGCTTTCTTTGTTAGTACAACATGTCTCGTCGTGCTCGACGCGTTGCTGTGTGTGCTGCGATGTATCTACAGGAGTTTTTATGTATTATTTGTGAAGTCACGACGGAATTAGAGCTGCTTTAGCGCCGACTAGCCGCAAGCTAACGTTAGCTCCATTAGTTTGGCAGCAGTCGCAGTCCTCGCTGTGACCGGCACCGTCATTCATGTGAGAAAGGTAGTTAGAAAGCTATCCTCGTTCCCAATGTGTGATACTATATCGCTGTTGACGACGTTAAAGCGATACTCTCCTGTAATACCCGGTAGCTTGTTGACTGTAGCTCTGTGATGTGAACGGCGCAGTAAGCTAACGTCAAGCTAGCTGTAAATAGCTAACGAGTCATTTAGAAAGCCCCATATGGAGGGTTATCCTTAAAGAGCACAACGCACCGATCGATGCGAGTCCTCTCGCTGTTATTCACCACGTCTGGTTCTATTTCAGGGTCAAAGCCAGAGTGGAGGCCACGGCCCGGGAGGAGGCAAGAAGGACGACAAGGTGGGGATGACACAGCTTCTGTTGGTCTGGACGAGGTTCAGGAGACACATCATTTCCCTCCGTGTGGCCTCGGGTCCAAACACACTGCTTCTGCTTCTTCTCCTTATTATTATTATTATTATTATTATTGACGCTGACATGTTTTAACGGATTAAACTGGTTTTAGGATGATTTTAAGTCACAACTACAACGGGCACTCGGTAGAGTGCATACCTTCTCATATCACTAGAGTGGGCAAAAGAAGATGTTGACTTTTTCATAACCTTGACCTTTGACCCGATCATCCCAAAATCTAATCAAATGGTCCCCGGATGATAACCAATCATCCCACCAAATGTCATGCGATTCGGTTTAATACTTTTTTATTTATGCAAATAACACAATAATACAAATACGCGGAGATCAAAACATTAGCTTCCGCATTTTCAATGCGACGGTAACTAGAACGGGCACTCGGTAGAGCACATACCATCGCCGCAGCCACTCTTTTGGTACCTTTTCATGACCATGACCTTTGACCCGATCGATCCCAACATCTAATCAAATGTTCCCCGGATAATAACCAATCACCACACCAAATTTCATGCAATTCGGTTTAATACTTTTTGAGTTATGCGAGTAACACGCATATACATAAATAAATACACGGCAATCAAAACATAACCTTCCGCATTTTCAATGCGACGATAATTACAGCTGCAGTGTGTGTGTGAGATAAAAAATGAAGTAATTGCCTGCTCGGTATTGATTTTGTTTTGATTTCCTCCAACTCTTGTTTTCCACCCCCTCACTATCTGATGCACGAGCTGTTTGATAAACACTGCACCCGTGTAGACCACTAGTTTTATTCTGAACTGGATGTGACAGTTTGTTAAGCTTCTGGACTAAATCAGGGTTCGTACGGTCATGGAGAACTCATGGGAAAAACTTAAATCATAGAAGTTTGGGAAAATTCGATATTATAATCAAATGTTCATTTACGCCGAGTTTGAAATAATTAATGTTCTTTTAATGAAAGACGCTCAAAATATAAGCCGGCGTGCGCCCTCAATACGCACAGTTTTCAAAAATGTTCATGTTTGTACGGAGATTTCAGTTTGGTCATGGACATCTGGTTTAAAGTCATAGAAATCCACTGGCCAAAATGTGTAAGAACCCTGTAAATGTACTTATGTAAGTGTCTTTGGATGAAAGCGTCTGCTAAATGTAATGTAATGTAATGTAGGCACATATCCTAATCGGCAGTTGTCACCTGATGGCCACTGTCATCCGTGTATGAATGGATGTAAATGGGTCAATGATGACATCTAGTGTAGAACGGCTCTATAAAGTCTATTCATCATGTCTTCTAGGGATGTTTGTGCCAAGGCAACAGACTATTTTTAAAAACTGTACATGACGATACTGGCCGTTACTTTTTCTCACATGTCCTCCCACTTTGTTCCAATTTAAGGATAAGAAGAAAAAGTATGAGCCTCCAATTCCCACCAGAGTTGGCAAGAGGAAGAAGAAGACAAAGGGACCAGATGCTGCCAGTAAACTACCATTAGGTAAGGAAGTGAAGAAGCATTTCTCTTGTTTTATCTGGCTGCTCTCCTTTGATCTCACTGGGGAGACTGTCAGGCATTTGTCTTTGACGTAGCTGATTGAGTTGTTGTGAATTGTATCAACTGTCCTTATTTTGGCATAATTGAATAAAACAAACTACAAATTGATGTCAATGTTTAGGGTGCAACAGCATGATAATGGCAGCTGTCTGTGAAGCAATGCATTACATGTAGTTCTGTGTTTGTCTTCCAGTCACTCCTCACACTCAATGCCGCCTGAAGCTGCTGAAGCAGGAGCGGATCAAAGACTACCTGTTGATGGAGGAGGAGTTCATCAGGAACCAGGAGCAGATGAAGCCTCTGGAGGAGAAGCAGGAGGTCAGTCCTTGAGACGCATGTGGCAAAATTACCGTAGCACGGTTATATTTTAGTAAAATGTATGTATTTTTTTGGATATAGAAACGATTTATTTAACTTTGGTCAAACTAGAACAGACCAAATCATAACTTATATTTTCCCTGTATCATAATCATGGTCCTATCTTCTTTGCAGGAGGAAAGGTCAAAGGTGGACGACCTGCGGGGGACCCCCATGTCCGTCGGCACCCTGGAGGAAATCATCGATGACAACCACGCCATCGTCTCCACCTCAGTGGGGTCGGAGCACTACGTCAGCATCCTGTCCTTCGTGGACAAGGATCTGCTGGAACCAGGCTGCTCCGTGCTGCTCAACCACAAGGTAATACTGAGTGAGAGTCCTTATTTACGTTTATATAACGTACATTTTATGAAGATACGATTTGTAAAGAATAGGATTCAAGACGATGAAAACGAATAATTAAACTAACGACGACACTGCTCTACTGTGCATCAATCTAGGGTCGACAAGTATTTGACATTTCCCTAAACGGTTTAAAGATTTTATAATCTTGTCGCTTCCAGGTTCACGCTGTGATCGGTGTGCTGATGGACGACACCGATCCCCTGGTGACGGTGATGAAGGTGGAGAAGGCCCCACAAGAAACCTACGCCGACATTGGCGGACTGGACAATCAGATCCAGGAGATCAAGGTACAGTGAACATCTCAGAACAGATTCTCTCCAACAATTTAGGGGCATGAATCATTTCTCATGTTCATTACTCGTCCTCTAAACACAAATATTGGAGGTTGGATGTGTTGATGTACGTAACATCTTGACACCCTGAGGTTGACGGTGCAGCGTCTGTTGGGTTTGACAGGAGTCAGTGGAGCTGCCTCTCACACATCCAGAGTATTACGAGGAGATGGGAATCAAGCCCCCCAAAGGTGTCATCCTGTATGGACCTCCTGGCACAGGTGAGTGCTTCATTTAACACGTGAACAGAAAATTCCAGGCAAGTATCATTTAACATCTTATGAATATACTTTACGTTCCACCCAGTTAATCGTACCTACTTAATACAGCGTTGATAATATTTTAGTCATATCTGGTATCGCAGTCATAAATATATACACATATCTGCATATCTAACTTAACCTTCAAGATATCTGTTCAATTAAGTAATTTACAAGTGAAATTGAGATGAAGCGTATTTACCCCAGATTGATTTTCACTGGCAAATTCCATTTGGCCATTAGGGATGTTTTTTAAAGGGCAGGACAGCAGGTGCTGAGAGCCTTTCACCAGCCTCAGTGACGCCCCGCAGACGGCTCTGCACAGGTGTAAAGATTCAAAACACCTTCAGCTATTGTGAAAAAGAGCTCATTAGCACATTAAAGCAGTAGAATTAGCCATGGGCCTCTGTGATTGTCTGTGAACTCAACCTTTTGTCAACGTGTACAAATCAAATCAGCTCCTCCCTGTAGGAGGTAGTTAAAGTAAAGGATAAGTCGAGTTCATTTTGCTTTGCTTTTAGTCCGTCTGAATTCATCGCTGCTGGTGGTATAAAATGACCAAATATATAATATCTCTTTGTTTTAGTCAAGGGTATCACAGTAGATGCTATGAGACATTTATTTATTTTCCCGTATGATGGGTGTGTGATATCTTTATACAAATATATTCATTACTACTTCAATCCAGCCCTGGTGCTGTTTGGGAAAAGTCATGGAAATGTGTTCACATGTTCATTTACGCCGAGTTTGAAATAAAGAATGTTTTTTTTAAAGAAAGACACTTAAAATATAAGCCGGCATACGCTCTCAATACACAACATTTTCTAAAATGTTCATGTTTATATCGAGATTTAACTTTGGTCTTGGTCATCTGGTTTAAAGTCCTGGAGATCCATTGGTCAAAATCTCAACTGTCGCACTCAAATGTCTCTTCCTGTTAGTTGTTGTGTTCTCGTGCTAAAAGAATAAACGTGTGTCGTGGTTTGCGTGTTAAGGTAAGACGCTGCTCGCCAAGGCCGTAGCCAATCAGACGTCGGCCACCTTCCTGCGCGTCGTCGGCTCGGAGCTGATCCAGAAGTACCTGGGAGACGGGCCCAAGCTGGTCCGAGAGCTCTTCAGGGTGGCGGAGGAGCACGCGCCCTCCATCGTCTTCATCGACGAGATCGATGCCATCGGCACGAAGAGGTACGCGACTGACGGCTGAGAGACGGAGAGCAGCGATGGCGTCTGTCACGTTCGGCGTTAGTCTGACGGCAGAGCGTTGGATTAGTTTGTGATAACTCGCTGCGCCTCGACATATTACAGCTTTATTTTTATCCGTACATAACACCCCATTGAAGGAGGATGGAGACGGAGGAAGAGTAGGGTTGTTGACGTCGCGCCGCGGCTCCGGAGGACAGTGGAGTGGGTTCTATACGTTCTGAAGAAGAACGTCTGTTTCCTGTCCGTGTTCCGTAGGTATGACTCCAACTCTGGTGGGGAGAGGGAGATCCAGAGGACCATGCTGGAGCTGCTCAATCAGTTGGATGGGTTCGACTCCCGGGGAGACGTGAAGGTCATCATGGCCACCAACCGGATAGAAACCCTGGATCCAGCCCTCATCAGACCTGGTGAGCAGGAGCCGGATTCTGCCTGGTCGAAGCTTCATGTCTTAGAGCTGCATTCTCTCTCCTGACCACCAGGGGCCGACTCCTCTAGTTGTATAGAAGTCGATGCTTCATGTTAGAGCTGCATCTAATCTTTAAAACAGACTGGCGTTAAATGGGGTACGTCAGTATCAGGACAAAGTTCTAGAAGAGTTTTGAAGTTTTACTCTTAATAAAGAATCTTGCTAATTAAAAATGAAAGTCATTTGATTTAAAATGACGGTTATTTTATAGACTTTAAAGGGCAAATAGTTTTTCATAAGTTATTGGCTTCAGTCTACTGAATTGAATGTAAAATCTTTTTAAATGAGCAGAACTGTGAGCAGCTGTTCAGAGGAGCGGCGGTTCGATCCCCTCCGGGCCGCATGATGCTCTGGAGGGCTGTGATTGGCTGGCTGGATTCTGACGTCCATTCGCCAGCGTGTAACGGGGTTTCCTTCTCCTCTCCTCAGGTCGGATCGACCGTAAGATCGAGTTCCCTCTGCCGGACGAGAAGACCAAGAGGAGGATCTTCCAGATCCACACTAGCCGCATGACGGTGGCCGATGACGTCACCCTCGACGACCTCATCCTGGCAAAGGACGACCTATCAGGGGCCGACATCAAGGTAAGAGCCAGGTGTTCTCTCGTGCCGCCCGCCAACCTGGCGAGGACTAACTGCCCCAGCGAGTTTTTCTTCTTCTGCTCTTCGAGGATCCTCAGGTTGAACATCAGCGTCGCAGCTGCTGCATCTTGACATCTGTCGTTTCATTGGCTGGTGACTCCGTGGCCACGCCCACATATTGATTTGGGACTTCAGGTCTTGGAAGAGAGTCGGTTCATGATGGCTTGTTTTCTACATTATTACCGTATCAACACCATAAAGGTGTTAATCATCCATTAGCTCTACGTGTAACAGCCACTACCGCCCTCTGGTGGACTCTGACTGAATTACACTGAGATGGTTTCCAGTATTTACCGTGTACAAGGAGAGTAAAAAAACACCTGCAGCTATTTGTAGTTTATTAATAAATACGTAGAACTATGGAGCGCGGAGTCCGTCTGTCTGGGTGTGTCGGAGAGTCGTCGACTTCACACTCGGCCGGTCTTTGGACCCCAGAGTTATTTGCACTTTGGACCCTCGACACACTCTTGATAATAAACAAGTGAGTATCTCTCTGGCGTCTGCAGCCCGATGAAGTTTGTACTGAACTACAACACAAACGAGCTTCTAGGGTGCGGAGCATCGACGCCGGATCGTTTCGGCCTCGTGTCGTAAGACGGGTCCGATGCTCAGACAAAATTCAGTTCTGATCCGACACAATATTCAGCTTCAAAAGACATGTTCACTGTGGTCCGCACCGTTTGCTCTGCTACTCGAACACAAACGAGGCCCGGTACCAGCAGGCCCGGTACCAGCAGGCCGGGTACCAGCAGGCCCGGTACCAGCAGGCCCGGTACCAGCAGGCCCGGTACCAGCAGGCCGGGTACCAGCAGGCCCGGTACCAGCGTGGGACGATTCTCAGACTCCAAACTATTTGTTTGTTTATCCCCCGTCGACCCGGTGGGACGGAGGAGGTCGAGGCTGCGGCAGGAAGTCCCAAAACAGTTCCTGGTCAGAGAGTTTAGAGAGAGGAGCCGCGGGGCTGACGACGAGTTTATAGTCAACCAGAATGTAAAACGGACCTCTGAAGCGCTCCGGGGGGGGGCAGAGACCCATCGTGTTTTATCCTTTTATATATTTGTTATTGCTCTTTAATCATGAAGTCTCAGTAACTAATGCCTCTCCTCCTCTCCCCCTCTCCCTCCCCTCTCCTCCTCCAGGCCATCTGCACAGAAGCCGGCCTCATGGCGCTGCGTGAGCGCCGCATGAAGGTCACCAACGAAGATTTCAAGAAGTCCAAGGAGAACGTCCTGTACAAGAAGCAGGAGGGCACGCCGGAGGGGCTCTACCTCTAACCCCCCGACCTTTAACCCCCGGGCGTCTCCCCCTTCTTCTCTATCTACCGCCGTGTGAAAGACCGGAGGCAGCCGGAGAGCCGTCTGTCTCCCAGAGAGAGTTTTGATATATGTTGTGCATGTCGTGTCTTTCTCCATCTCCTGTTACCGCTACGTGAATAAAAAGAATAAAAATGCTTGTTTCTTCTTGTGGATTCTGAGACCGAACCCCCTCCTCTGAAGCCCCCCCCCTCCTCAGCGGTGGTTTCTGTACATGTTTACGTTTGTGTGTTCTCGTCTGCTCCGTCCCTCAGGCTCAGCTGCAGCGCTGCGGTCCTGATTTACGTGTTCTAGATGTGCAGAACGTGGAACTCGGTGCTCAGCAGAACGCCCCCCAGCCTCGGAAACACTCTCCTTATTAAAATTGCAGCGCATTCAGCAAGTGGAAGAAGGGAAGCGTTTAAATCAACATGCCGCGTCCATATTACGGCCTCTCATTTTTACGCCACTGCATACGTCTCGTTTCCATGACATTATAATATTATACTTTGTATTGGTAGAGCACCTTCAAAGGAACTCGAGGAACTTTCTATAATAAAGACAAGAATAAGCAACAGGAATACAAGAGGGATGAATATTGAGAAACTAAATATAAACTGTCAGGATTTAAATGAATTAAAGTGGCGAGTTCCAGATGTGGAACCTGTGACTTAAGTAGTTTTAATTAAGCTGAAGATCAAATCCTAAAAGCATTCGTATTCTTGACTCTCAAAGTGTTGCGTGGGTGCTGACTAATCCTTCCTCGATGTCTCCGCTATAAAGGGCTGCGAGAGGTCAAAGGTGACAATCTGTTGCAGGGAGATGAAAGGAAGTGTCTGTTCCTCCTCTCGGAGGACGGCTGTGAGCGAGGAGACGCAGAGCAGCGAGACGCAGCTCTACCTCTGCTGATGCAACGTCTCATTTCACCAATAAACACCAACAAGCCGATTCGATCCGGGAGACTAACACACGGCTCCTCTCGGGCCTCACGGTGCGGAGCTGACGAGTTCACAATCCATGTGGGGCATGAAAAGTTTTTCATGCACACACACACATTAAACATCAATGTTTCTCACTCTGATGTTTGTGTTTTGATGAACTCAAACAAGGGTCACGGTTGCTTGTGTTTGTCAACAAGGTTGCGCAACGAAATTTACATTCTAGAAAAATAAAACATGAATCACATTTTATTCCAGAAGGGATCTTCTGATGAATACTAATGATCCCACAGTGGGACGTTGAGGATGGGTGGGGGTGTGTGGGGGGCACGAAAGCACGCACGTTGCAGTGAACTATGGACCCGTATGTGTGCGCGCGCGTGCGCACCGGGCCCTCTGCATCGAGCACATCCGCGTCTCCTCCTTCCACGTTGCTGTGAACCCGCCGCCGCCGCGCGTGTCTTCTCCGCTCTGTCCACTAGGGGGCGCGTGTGTCCGGCTCTCACACGCACACACACACACACACACACACACACACACAGCGGACCGGTAGTCTGGATGAAGACAGTGCAACGAAACCAACGATTCTGAAGAATTGTGCGTGGTCATCCTGACCCCCCCCCCTGAAGGGTGCGCGGACATGTTGGCCGAAGCGAATGACGCAACGCCATTAAACACGCGGGCGGCGAACCCGCCACGCGCCGCGCGCCACGCGCCACGCGCCACGCTTTATCGTTAATTCCACGCAGCCAATAGCAAGTCTGCGCCAATGGAAACATGCCGCAGTCGGCCGTCTCCACCAAACACGTCTGAGTCATGACACGTGATCAACCGTTGGTTTTTACCGTTGGTTTCCGGTATTCATATTTATTACATTTCCGTCAAGTGCCGCTGCCTGGTGCAATGCAGGTCCCGCGTAGCCAATCAAAGCGGCCGACACATGCAGTTACATATTGCAGGTCCGCAGCGGCCAATCAGAAACGCCATCGCAAAACCGCCACGGCAAATTCTCCAGTGTAACCGGGCCGCTTCCTACACGAGCGGTATCCTTCCGCGCCTGAAAACTAGTGCCCTGCGATGGGGTGATCTCGCGCTCTCTGGAGCAAGAGTGAGCCAGGTGGGGGGATGGAGGGATGATAATGCGCTTTTGGGGGATTTAATAGTTTATCCGAAGTGTGTTATTACACACATGCTGTGAAGTTGAGAGGCCTAACGATGATAGGCTCCAATTTAAAGACACAGTCCGCTTGTTTTAAGCCTATAAGTTTGGTTACCATGTTCAGAATATTGATATATTATAAAGAACTTATTAAGAAACAGGCCTTTAGTAAAAAAATATATATTAGACTTGTTAGACTATATGTTGGAGCCATTACAAACATTATATTTGTGATTTGGTTATTTTGCCATGATGGGGACTATCCTTATTTTACAATGAGTTTATGGAAACATAGGAGAAATTCACAGATAAGACGATACAACTTGTGTTTCTAGATAAGTGACAATAGCCAAGTGCACCCTTTATATATCATATTACATTTCTTTTTTCGTCCAAAGTTAATTGGGGTGTTTATTTAAATTAGTAATACCTCAATAACTATGTTGTCTTATGTTTTATTTGCAGCTTTATACTTTATCTAACTGAGACCGAAAGCTCCCAAACTGCATAAAACACTGTTTCTGGAGACACAACAGATACCAGAAGGTGATATGTGATTATATAGAGTCTAAATGTCCACGTGAATGAAAGTGTTTTCAGTTAAAAACACCCAAACAGAACCGTTGGCCTTGTTTCCTGGGATGGAGGCCAGTGCACACACCTGTGGAGGTGTGGTTATCCCATGTGCACTGTGTGTTTACTTAGTACAGTGAAGTATGTAAACATGACTTTAATAACGCGGTGTCAACACCGATGATCCCAACACCACCTTCCCCCGTGATGCCCGCGCTGCAGGCGGTGCAGCCCGTGATTGAGGCGGTGCAGCCGGTGATTGACAGCTCTCCTGGCGGAGCACTGCGCCGCTGCAGCACCGCTGACAGCGAAATAAGGAAGTGAGCGATCAGTGCTGGGGCGGCGGAGGGATACACAGGCAATCCCCATTCTGGCCACGGCTAATATACACACTCCCAACCCGTCAGTGGAACTCCATCTAAGGAACGAGCACACTCCTCGTCTGCCTCCATAGACCAACGAGCACACGACCCATCCGCCATGGTGAGTATTGCCATTCATTCAAACGCGTTTTAATTCGAGCTCATGTTTGTCTACGGCGAGCGATAAGGCGGCGGATCCGGAGGTTTTTTTTCCCGCTGCTGCAGGCGCTGTGTTTTATCTTCAGCGATTCCGAGACGAGAAACGCCCGCGAACCGCGTCTCCGCGGGCTGGCTTCACTCGTCGGTTTCCTATTAAATGTCCGACTTATGG
>CM070101.1:1180000-1190000 GCA_036178185.1 Liparis tanakae | reverse complement strand
GATGGAAGGTGGAGCCACCTGGACGGGGTTCAGATCGATGCACGACGCAAATATTAGCTTTAGCCGCGGCGCGTCATCGTTACACAACGCCGCCGCTCGGCTCACGATGGAGGATGTCTGGGTGGAGGAGCAGGAGGAGCAGGAGGAGGCGTGGTGGTGGGGGTTATCATGGAGGAGCAGGAGGAGCCTCGGCCTCTCGCGGCTCGGCTCCTCTGGAGTGTAATCCCCTCTCGGTTCACTCCTTATCTTCTCTTCACTGCGCCCTCATCTCCATCTCTCTATCGCCCACTCACCCTCTCCCCTCCCCCTTTATCTCTCGCTCTCTCTCTTCCACCATTTTCTCTTTTTTTTTCCCTATCTCCATCCCTCCTCCTCCTCCTCCACCACCGCATCAGCAGCTGTCTTGCCCCGATGATGCTCTCTCTCTCTCTCTCTCTCTCTCTCTCTCTCTCTTTCTTCCCCCCCTCCTGTCTGCCTCCTGTGTGTTAGATAACAGGTCCTGAGATCGTTGCCCTGGGCTTTGAGGTCACCATCTGCCCCATCACATTACTGCCTCCCCGTTCCTCACACACACACACACACACACACGCACACATTCATCATGTGTCTCTGGCCTCTCATTGGCTCTCCGAGGCGTGCTCTCTCATTGGTTAATCCCCCCCCCCCCGTGGGTAATCCTCCCGGGTGTTCGCCCTCGGTGGTCCCGACCCCCCCGACCCCGTGACGCCGTGTTCGTGTCTGTTTTTAATTACGATCCGGCAGCGCTGAGTTCATCACCTCCATGAGAGCAGCTCGCCACCACGATAGCCTCCTCCCTCCACCCCTCCATCCCTCCCTCTCTCCATCCCTCCCTCCCTCCCTCTCTCCATCCCTCCCTCCCTCGCTGGTGGCTTTGTCCCTCGTGGACCCGTCCTCTGTGGAGAGTTTCTGATCCGCTGGTAATCCCGTCTTGACAACAGTAACATGGATATTGATCCGACCGCACAGCCAGTCAGGGGCTGAGGGGGGGACACACACTTTGGGACACACACACACACACACACACACACACACACACACACTTGGGGGAGGGGGGGGGGGGATAAAAGACGTCTGCACTCTGCTGCTGCAGCGTCTTCTCTGGGCTTCCCTAAAGAAAGAAGGGACACACACACACACACACACCCACACACACCTCCCCCTCCAGAGCGGCGTCACAGGAACCAATATTCATATCAGACCTTTTATTTCATATTAAACTTTCCGGGCCTCTTCCCTCTCTCCTTTAACTAGTTGTCCGTTCCGTTTCTTTCTCTCTGTCGATCATCAGGTAACGGAACCATCGACTTCCCGGAGTTCCTCACCATGATGGCCAGAAAAATGAAGGACACGGACAGCGAGGAGGAGATCCGCGAGGCGTTCCGGGTATTCGACAAGGTGAGGTCACGGGGTCAGGGTCACGGAGTCAGGGTCACGGGGTCAGGACCCCCGAGAGCACCCCGGCTTCATCTTGACCTTCTGACCGAGATGACTGAGGCGGAGGTCGGCTTGAGGTCGGCTTGAGGTCGCTGGGCTCCTCCACACATTCTGATGTGTGTTTCTTCTTCCAGGACGGAAACGGCTACATCAGCGCCGCCGAGCTCCGCCACGTCATGACGAACCTGGGGGAGAAGCTGACGGACGAGGAGGTGGACGAGATGATCCGAGAAGCGGACATCGACGGGGACGGACAGGTCAACTACGAAGGTACGAGACGGACGCTTTATCAAACCGGGGGGGCGGAGCTCTCCGTCTTTCTCGCTGTTATTTCTCTAAGGGGCGAGCGACACGTCGGGTTAGTAATTAGATACGAGCGTGTAGCTGAAACGGAGACGGGAGGAAGCCATCCTTCTGAATGACCACACACACACACACACACACGCACACGCACACACACACACACACACGCACATTACACGGGAGACTGCACTCATTCTCTAGAAGGCGGTTGCCGTATCACAGCCCATAAGTCCCGGCTGGAAACTGACCCACTTCTATACTCCCATTGTGCCGAGGAACAATGGAGAACATGTACTGTGCAGACAATGAGAGCCTTCTTGTGTGTGTGTGTGTGCGTGTGCGTGTGTGCGTGTGTGTTCACAACTGTGACCACCATGCCGGAGCTTTTTAATCAGTTGGGTTTAAAGGGGACACTAATGAGGATGTGAAGCTGCTCAGGTTGATTAAAAACTGTAATAATGCGTTTAATAATGTAGCAGGTGGCGCCGCTCTGAGCTGATGTCTCTCTCTCTCTCTCTCTCTACAGAGTTTGTACAGATGATGACTGCAAAGTGAAGCTCGCCCGCCCCACCCCTCCTCTTAGAAGACGAAAAAAAAGGACGAAAAAAAAAAAGTTTTACTTACTCTCTTGGGGGAAAAAAAGCAGATGTTCATTTATTCATACCGTTTCTGTATAGAAAAATAACTGAATGTTGAAATAAAAAAATAATATCCTTCTGTCCACACGGGGAGAAAAAATATGACGACAAAAAAAATACAAAAATATCTGCATGAAAAATGATGGTTAGTGACCCTGCCCCCCCCCCCCCCCCCCCCCGCTCCTCCTCCCCCCGGAGATCAGTTTAGCATCAGTACTAAATAACAATAACAACAAGGAACCCTGTAACGACGCAGCGGCGCCGGGGGGGGTGCCCCCCCCCCAGGCCCGTGAGCCGCTGCCGGACGTCGGCTGGCCATCTCTTTCTTTCCGTCTGTTTTCTGTTCTTCATGCATGCAGCTTGAGGCCGGAGCCCCCCCCACATCCCCCCCCACCCCCACCCCACATCCCCCCCTCCTCTCGTTGGTCCGGTCCAGTTGTTTTTGAGGCGGGCGTTCCGGGTTCTGGTTCTGACCGGCGTTAAAGTGGAACGGGACGTAATCGTATGCGAGATAAATAAAAAATTAAAAAAGAGGAGAGAGAAGAAAAAGTAATGTACAAAAAAAAAATACATTTTCAAATGTTTGGCATGTTTTTGTTTTTGTTACGTTTTATTCGGACGGCCATCTTAGTAGTTGTGCGTCCCGCCCTGTGTGTTGGGGGGGGGGGGGGGGGGGGCACTGAAGAGTCTTACGTGAGCTTTCTGATCCGATGGAGCGCCGGTCCTCCTTTCTTTGCGAGAGAGAGAGAGAGAGAGAGAGAGAGAGAGAGACTCGCCGGCCTCCTCTCCCGCCTCCCCTCCTCCTGCTTCTCGACCCGGGCGGCGGCGCCGAGGGGCCGGCCGGCGGCGACGCACGCCGCTCGAGGGGGGCGTCGGCACGCCGCCGGTCTTTCCGCAAACGCCGCCCTCCGCCCGAGTTCAGTTCAGTTTACATCCATTCCAAGTTGTACATGCTAGTCTTTTTTTTTTTTTTTTCAAATAAAAGACCATGAACTTTAATCGGTGTCGGCGTCGTTCTTCTTTTTCTTCTCCTTCTTGTTCTTCTTGTTGTTGTTGTTCTTCTTTTTCTTCTCCTTCTTGTTCTTCTTGTTCTTGTTCTTCTTACGCAACAAACCTGATGGCAACAACAACGGGAGGGAGGGAGGGAGGGAGGGAGAGAGAGAGAGCTCCACACAGGAGGAGAGGCGGCCGACTGCTCTGGATATAGATGCTCACATCGATGACGCCTCGCTTCTCTCTCTCAAGACCTGGCTGGTTGCTAGGCAACAGGAACATGCTGTAACTGGGATGTTGTTTTTTTTTTTTTTAAGCCAAGTGGGAGTTAGAATAAACCCTCCTCCTCCTCCTCCTGAGGACTCCATGTTGGCTTGTCCTAGTAAAGCGAACCAGAACGCTGCTGCTGCTGCTGCTGTGTGCATGACACACACACACACACACACACACCTCTACACACACACACACACACGGCCTCCACGCGGCCTCTCACACAACACTACCTCAAAGTCAAGTAAGATCATACTCCTATATATATTTGTAGTGTAATATGAACGTGTTGAGAAAGAGACGGCCTCCAGCATGAAGCGCTGACAGCCTGTAGATGGAGACACACACATACATACACACTTATACACACACATACACACACACACACTTCCTCCTCGGCTGGGCGGGGTTCTGCTCTCGGGGAACAAAGCATCCTCTCCGTTGCTCTGGGTCTGGTGATCACCTCCATGGAGCCACAGAAGCTCGGAGGAGGAGGAGGAGGAGGAGGAGGAGGAGGAGGAGGAGGAGGAGAGCTGGCAGTGACTCGTTGCCATGGCGACCGTCCCCTGAGCGACACACACGTCTCTTTGAGGAGGACTCGGGCCCTCGGCTGGCCCCGCCCTGCAGCACCGCGGGAGCCAATGGGAAGCTCCGAGAAGTTAATCCACAGCTGGGAGCGACGGCTCAGCCTTGAAGTTACATCTGAGGACGCTGCAGCCTCTTCATCCACACGCAGTGATGAAGACGAGAAGAAAGGAACCAAGACAGGAAGACGGGTAGGTAGGTAGATAGACAGGTAGGTAGACGGGTAGGGAGATATGAAGGTAGACAGGGAGGTAGGTAGACAGGTAAATAGACAAGTAGGTAGGTAGGTAGGTAGGTAGGTAGGTTGACAGGTAGGTAGGTAACCAGGTAGGAAGTCTGTCCAATAATTCTTCAGGCCGAGACAGATTTATTATGTTCAGACGTTCCTTTTGATTCAGTGATTGATAAATAATAATGAACATGAATTAAAGTCCCTCATGTTAACACCTTCTGCTTTGTTATTACCTGATTATTACCTGATTATTACTTGATTATTAGCTGATTATTACCTGGTTATTACCTGTCACATGATAACTGCGGTCCCTCATGAGTTCTTAAATACAGGAAGTAATACTCTAATAATATTATAATGTGTAGTAATTATACATCATAAGCTGGACTCATGTGACACATGAAAGCAGAGCTCACAGAGATCATCTGATTACATAATTCCAGCATCTAAATAGATAAAAAGGTTACACTAACAACATATATATATATATATATATATATATATATATATATATATATACTATACAGTGACTTTTATGACTTAAAATACCGTAGTCAGAGATTTGAGTGACCTCGTGCTCCTCGTCTCTCCTCGTGACGCCGTGTGGAAGTGATGCTGAGGCGATCACCTTTTATCTCTTGTTCGTTTTCTTTATTCTCCCTAAAACATTATTCATTAAAAACATAAATGAATACATTTGAATATATACAAATACATATTGGCACGGTACCTGTATATCTACCTGTCTACTTACTTCTCTACCTACTTTATAGTAGACGTATAAGACACACACACTCACACACACTCTCTATCACACACGCACACACTCACACACACTCTCTCTCACACACACACTCACACACACACTCACTCTCTCTCTCACACACACACACACACACACACACACACACACACACACACATAGAACAGCTGGGCCGTCACACAGAGGCGGCTCCAGAGACGGGGTGTGGCCGGGCTGAGGCTCCCCAGGAGGAGGCCTCTCCTCTCTGGGGAGGAAAGGACACTCGAGCCCCCTGGGGGTTAAATCAAGAACATCAATATTTCAGGTGTAAGTGAAGCAGGTGAGAAACGAGAGACGGAGGCCCGGCTTCAGGTATCAGCAGGACCACGGGTATGAGACCCCGGGCACACTGCATGAACACATACATATATATATATATATATATATATATATATATATATATATATATATATATATATATATATACATATATATGTACATATATATATATATATATATATACAAATATATATATATATGTATATGTACATATATATGTACATACATATTTATATATACACATATATATATATATATATATATATATATATATATGTATATATATATATATATATATATATATATATATATATATATATATATATATATGTACATATATATAAAGATATTTGGTGTTGGTCTGGCTCCTCGTACCCATCACCACCATCACCATCAGTCCCAGCTCCTTTTCAATCACTGGGAGTAGCAACTTTCTCTACTCTAACAGCTCCATCTCTCTCTCTCTCTTTCTCTCTCTCTCTCTTTATCCCCTTGCACCGTCATTCCCACCCCCTTGCTTTTCTCCCTCCCTCGCCCTCTTTTTCTTCCTCCCTTCCCCTCGTCCTCTCTCTGCCTCCCTCATCCTCTCTCTCCCTCCCTCGTCCTCTCCCTCTTTCCCCCTTGTCCTCTCTCTCCCTCACTCGTCCTCTCTTTCTCCCTCCCTCCCCTTCTCTCTCTCCCTTCCCCTCGTCCTCTCTCTGCCTCCCTCATCCTCTCTCTCCCTCCCTCGTCCTCTCCCTCTTTCCCCCTTGTCCTCTCTCTCTCCCTCACTCGTCCTCTCTTTCTCCCTCCCTCCCCTTCTCTCTCTCCCTTCCCCTCGTCCTCTCTCTGCCTCCCTCATCCCCTCTTTCTCCCTCCCTCGTCCTCTCCCTCTTTCCCCCTCGTCCTCTCTCTCCCTCCATCCCTCGTCCTCTCTCTCCCACCCTCCCTCGTCCTCTCTCTCTATCTGCTCTCTTGTTCTGCTCCGTTTGTCTCACAGTGTGTTTCTATGGACTCTGATCCCTCTTCTCCTCCTCCTCCTCCTCCTCCTCCTCCTCCTCCTCCTCCTCCTCCTCCTCCTCCTCCTCATGGCCTCCGTCGCTGTCTCCTGGCTTCTCCTCCCTCTCTTCCCCCAGAAGAAAGGGCTCATCCATCTTTGATTGTTGTGAAATATTACGGCGGCGCCAGGACAACCAGGCCTCCTGAACCTCATGCACTATTCAGAGGCCATGATAGAAGATTCCCGTTAATGAAAATAACAGCAGGCCGTACAGACATCTCTTTAATAAGCCGCTCCCCTTTGGCTGCAGGAGGACAGACGGCTCCCTGCAGGAGGACAGACGGCTCCCTGCAGGAGGACAGACGGCTCCCTGCAGGAGGACAGACGGCTCGTTGTGGTCAGAGAGCCGTAGATCACCAGAGGTCCAGGACTATGAATCTGGATCTACAGGACACCACCGTCAGCATGGGGGTTACATCACATGACATTACATCATTTTACATTACATCACATCACATGACATTATTTTACATTACATTACATCACATTACATCACATTACATTACATCATTTTATATTACATCACATGACATTATTTTACATTACATTACATTACATCACATCACATGACATTATTTTACATTACATTACATCACATTACATTACATCATTTTACATTACATTACATCACATTACATTACATAATTTTACATTACATTACATCACATCACATTACATCATTTCACATTACATTACATCATTTTACATTACATCACATTACATTACATTACATTACATCATTTTATATTACATCACATGACATTATTTTACATTACATTACATTACATCACATCACATGACATTATTTTACATTACATTACATCACATTACATTACATCATTTTATATTACATCACATGACATTATTTTACATTACATCACATTACATTACATCACATCACATTACATCATTTTACATTACATTACATTACATCACATTACATTACATCATTTTACATTACATCACATTACATTACATCATTTTACATTACATTACATTACATCACATTACATCACATTACATTACATCATTTTATATTACATCACATGACATTATTTTACATTACATTACATTACATTACATGACATTACATCACATGTCATGTAGCAGACGCTTTTATCCAAAGCGACTTACAATAAGTGCATTTCAACCTAGAGTACAAACTAAGAACTACAAGAATACAGAAAGTAACATTACATTACTTTACATTACTTTACATTACATTACTTTACAGTACATCACATGTCATTCAGCAGACACTTTTATCCAAAGCGACTTACAATAAGTTCATCAACCATGAGGACTAACTAAGAACAACAAGAAGTTGTTCTAAATCTGTATTTTTTATTTTTATTTTTTATTATAAGACAAAAGATAATAAATAGACGACGACCACACAGTGGACACAACATCATGAAGTCAGAGTATGGAGAAAAAGGAAAAAAGAAAGAAAGAAAGAAAAATGCATGTGTACATATACAAAAAAATATATTATATTTTGTATTGAAAGAAACAAAATGCATTGATGATGGTGGATGTATATGTATGAGCATGTACATGTACATGGAATTGAATTGTTTTCCACGCAAGGGGGAAAAAATACAATATAAAATGAATTATGATTAATGAACTAATCAATAAGAGGAGTGGTGTTATGTTTGAAAACATAGAGTCCTTCCCTTCTTTCTGATTTTATTCAGCTCGCGGCCAAACGCCTGCAGAGCGACGCCGAGGCCTCAGGGAGAGAGAGGAGGGCGAGATGGAAACGTAAATGTGCAGCAGTCGCTGCTGATGGAGGTGAGGACGCCCGGAGGTCTTCCTCCTGCAGACACAACTCCAGCCTCCTCCTCGCTCGGTCTGCAGCCGCCGGGCCGCTCCATTATTCATCCTTAATACACAAAACACAAGCGGCTCCGATGCACCGCCACACAAAGGGAGTCACCGGGCCGGTTTGGGTAATGTCTGTGCCGAGCAGCACGCCTCTCAGAGGTAATCTGGTTTCACGTCTCGCTGGACGGCGAGCGGCCAGGCCGCCGCCCCCTCCTCCGGGTCTGGACAGCGTTGCCTCGGATGCTGACGTCCTCCTTTCTCTGATTTAATAATTCAATAAAGCTGAAGATAAAAAGGGTCTGCGCACTCTCAAGGCGCCAACTGCAGTTACATCATCCGGCCAGCAGGGTCCCCCTGGTTTATGATTCCTTCTGGTCACATGACATCTATTGTTCATCTGGTCACATGACATCTATTGTTCAACTGGTCACATGACATCTATTGTTCATCTGGTCACATGACATCTATTGTTCATCTGGTCACATGACATCTATTGTTCATCTGGTCACATGACATCTATTGTTCACTCCTGTTAATTTTTCCCTGTGAAAAGTTTTTTTCTATTTCTTGGGAGTTGTTCCTGATCCGATGTGAGGTCAAAGGTCAAAGGTCAAAGGTCAGGGATGTCTATGTGTACAGATTGTAAAGCACTCTGAGGCACATTTGTAATTTTTGATAATGGGCTCTACAAAATGAACTTAAATGAACTGAGTTGGTGTATAGGTGTTCGTATAACCTCTCCACCTCTCCACCAGGAAAGCCGACTCAGATCGTTCCCGTCCTGCTGCGCCGGCCCCCGGCCACGGTTTGTGCTGAGGGGATACAAAATATCAAGAATGTGCGGTGGAGGGGTCGCTGGAAGAGACATGGGGGGGGGGGGGTATTCAGAGTGAGAGGTGCTGACAGGCGGCGGCGGGGGGGGGGGTCTGACCTGCCTTCACGTGCACGCTTTGATTTACAAAAACGTTTCTACTTGATTTCAGTTTGTTTATTTTTTGCCTCTTTTATTACCCGCTTTATGTTTTTTTCGGCCATCTGTCCCATTGAGTGACTCCTTACACGTCTCAGGGACCTCAGAGTGTATGCTAATTGTCTTTAAGATACATTCATGATATGTAGGACTTCAAAGAAGCAGCATGCAGTTATTCTAGTCCACACACACACACACACACACACACACACACACACACACACACACACACACACACTGTAGAGAAGCATCAAAGCCCCCTTCAGGTCCCTGCTGAGGGCGAGCTGTAGAGTGCGCCGTGTGTTCGGCGTGGAGGGCCCACTCAGCGTCCGGGGGCTGGCGGAGGGTCGGAGGCTAAACACACAGCGGCGCCGCGCTCTGGGAATAGCCTTTTATTCCACATTCTCCGGGTGGATGAAGAGATGCGTTGTGTGTGGACGTACGGGGGCGGCGGATGAAAGAAGTGCACTTCATCAACTCGTTACCGTGGAGACCCACGGGGGACCCACGAGAGGAAAACCTGAGACGACGGCGGCGCTCTGCCGGCGGAGACGTTTTCGGTTTCCTGGAGCTGGCGAGCGACATACGTACGCACCCCGGGATC
>CM070101.1:1147500-1175000 GCA_036178185.1 Liparis tanakae | reverse complement strand
TTAAATAAATGTATAAATAAATACAATAATAAATAAATAAATAATTTATTAAATGTATAAATAAATAGATAAAAACAGGAATAAATCAATATAAGTTATACCCAAACAGGACATCATTAAATAATATTTATATTTGTCTCTATTTATGTGTCCACACATATTTTTCTATTTATTTATGCGTGACATTTATGTGTTCTTATATGCACATGAGCTGGGGAAATTTTGACAGATCATTTGACTATCATTCAATATAATATTTTTGTTGTTTGAGTAATAAACACTTAACTATTTGATTTATTAGCCACAAATAGACATTTAGTTAATCCCAAGCATATTTTAAAGAAAGTGAACTATATTGCAATTTTAATGACAAATACTACGATGCCTCATTGTATCCACAAAGTCCACTCCAATGTATCTTTTGAAGAGTTTTGGTTTATGTCAGGATGTGCAGTTCACATGCGGGCCACAGGGGGGCGACGGTGAGCTGCGCTCGGTGGTCAGACAGCAGCAGATATTCAGATCTAATTCATTCCTGGAAGAGATTCACTCGACCTGGAAGAGTTAATAAATATACATTAAACATCAGTAATCAATGGACAACTGGATGTATGAATACAAGGATGAGAGCAAATACTGAGATGGGGACATTGATGAAGACAGAAGGAAACTAAATGATTGCTATAACACACACACACACACACACACATACACACATACACACAAACACACACACACGTATATATTATATATACATATATAATGTATGAATGTATATATACATATGTATATATATATTTATATATGTATGTATATATGTGTATATATTATACATATATATTTGTGTATATATGTGTGTCTACATATATACATGCGTATACACATTTATACATGTATATATACATACATTTAAACACGTGTATATATGTTATTTATAGACACACACACATATATATATCTATATATATGTATATACACCTATATATATATATATATATATATATATATATATATATATATATATATATATATACATATATATGTATACATCTGTGGATATATATATATATATATTTATATATATATATACACACACATATACAGTATAGCAGGAGGCAGGTCGATGTCTTTGAGGTTCTCTGCTGCAACAACCACAACCACAACAACAACAACAACAACAACAACAACAACAACAACAACAACAACAACAAGTACGCGTCTGACCTCGAGTCACACGGACGAGTCTCAACCCGACGGCCGACTGGCAGAGCAGCGGGAGGCGAGTGAAGACTTGCTCCCCTGAAGATAACCGCCATCTCCTCTCCTGTGAACGGCGTCCAGCCACCGGGACGTCGCTGCTTCACTCAATATGCAAATAGCATCCATGGGATGTGTGTGGATCCCCGTCGTTAGCCGCTCCCCTCGGCTTACCGCGATATTCAAATGTGAACGCTCGTGTTAAAACCCGCCCGCTCTCTTTGTGGAGCTCTCGGTTCTTCAAGCTGCGCTTTCTCACAATCAATATCGATCGATAACCTTTAAAGGTGCACGCTGAATATGATGGAAACGGCTAATCTGGTTCACTCCAAAAGTTAAAAAGTCTATGCTTCATGTGTTAGAACTGCATTCTCTCTCCTGACCACTAGGGGGCGACTCCTCTGGTTGTATAGAAGTCTATGCTTCATGTGTTAGAGCTGCATTCTCTCTCCTGACCACTAGGGGGCGACTCCTCTGGTTGTATAGAAGTCTATGCTTCATGTGTTAGAGCTGCATTCTCTCTCCTGACCACTAGGGGGCGACTCCTCTGGTTGTATAGAAGTCTATGCTTCATGTGTTAGAGCTTCATTCTCTCTCCTGACCACCAGGGGACGATCATGTGACCATGTGACCATGTGACCATGTGGTCATGTCATCATGTCATCATGTGATCACAACAGATAATAAGTGATTTAATCAAATATTTCAACATTTTGGGAATCAGGCTCATTGGCTTTCTGCCACAAGTTAGATTAAAGATCAATAATACAGCTCAGACATGACCTCCTCCTCCTCCTCCTCCTCCTCCTCCTCCTCCTCCTCCTCCTCCTCCTCCTCCTCCCTCCTCCTCTGGTGACCACTCCCTCATCGACGTACTCCTCTCATCCGATGACCACTCCCTCCACGACCTCCTCCCGAGTGCTGACTCAGGTGAGAGGTGCTGACTCAGGTAAGAGGCCCTGACTCAGGTGAGAGGCCCTGACTCAGGTGTGAGGTGCTTTTCCAGCGCACAGACAGAGGGCGACGTGTCTCCATGGCAACCCGTGGTGAACACTGGGCCAATGGAGGCCAGAGCTCTTGCACAGCTTCAGGAAAAACAAAAACACTCCAGAGGATGTAAAGTGGAACTCCCGGTGTTTCCCATGTGAGGTCAACATCTGGCCCCGTGTTACGCAACCGTGGCACCGGGAAGAACCGGGAGGAACCGGGGTGAACCGAGAGGAACCGGGGAGAACCGGGAGGAACCCCGCCAAGGCGGGGCGTGGACGGGAATCCAGGTTACACCTGCAGCACGATGGCCGCCCGTCACGTCTCACCTGCCGCACCCACAGACGCACAGAGTCACATGACCTCACAGCCTGGTGTGTGCGTGTGTGTGTGTGTGTGTGTGTGTTGCCACACTTGCTTGGATACCGTTGCTATGGTTTCCCCACGCCCATCTTTCACAAGGAAATGTAAACAGAGCTGTGGACGTCAGGTTCAGGTAGCTCTTGCAACAGAAAGGAATGTCCTCCTCAAACTCAAACCACGGGGCTTATTATGGGATGGAGACACCAGTAGAGCCAGGAGAATAGATACGAGTGTAGTTCTGGTTACACACAGAAATACACAAACATGTGTATGTGGTTGTAGCTTAGTGAGAACATCTGACACACACACACATGCACACACACACTCACACGCACACACACTCAAACAAACACACGCACACACACATTCACATGCACGCACACGCTCACAAACAAACACGCGCACACACATTCACAAATGCACACGCAAATAAAAACACACTCACGCACACACACACGGACACGCACAAACACACGCACACATACTTTCACAAATGCACACACACACAAACATACGCACACACGGACACACACACGGACACACACACACACTCACACGCATGAACACGCACTCAGCCACAAACGCACAAACGCACACACAAACTCACAAACACACACGCAAACAAACACGTGCACGCACTCACAAATGCAAGCACGCACTCACCCACCCATTCATTTATGCACACAAACACACGCGCACACTCTTCATTGACGTAGGCCATGTCACGTGACCTCCTACAGGTGAACATAAAGGCGTCTAATAGGAAACTACCAGTTTTCATTATGAGTCTTTGAGAAGAGGAAGAGGAGGAGGAGGAGGAGGAGTGAGGGGGGTTTTCTCACAAAAGCACGAACCCGGTGTGATTTCCCTCAGATCAGTCAACCGGAATTCCCCGCCGAAGCCCCGCCCACCGAGCGCATAAGAAGCAGCGCGCGCCCCTGAGCGCCACTACTCCGCTCCGACCTGCGCACCGACACGCAGCTCTCTCTCTCTCTCTCCCTCCCTCGCGCAGCTCTCTCTCTCTCCCTCCCTCGCGCAGCTGCAATGGACGTCCACCGAGCACCGAGCCGCCACCACACGGACTACCGGGCGGAGTCCAAGCACGGGCCCGCGGCCCCGCCGTGCCAGGAGGACCGGTTCGACAGCGGCCTGGACTCCCTGAAGGAGGACGAGCTCGTGCACGAGCTGGAGGAGCTGCACATGGACACGCACGAGGAACGCACGCACGAGTACGAGCCGTGGAGGCGCGCGCTGACAGACGACGGGGACTCGTAAGTAGACGTGTTATTGACTCGGTCGCGCGCGTGCCTTCCTGTCTTCCTGCGCGGCTCAGGTGCGCGTGCACGATAAAGTGAAGTAGCGGCGCAGTTGAGTTTGAAAATGTTGCGAGAAGTTGCACGACAACAAGAGGCGCGTGTGTACTTTGGCTGAGCGCGCGCTGTGGGCGGCGCCGCGCTGCGCGTTCAGGAAAGTCCCTGGCGCGCTGCCAGGAAGAAGCTGCAGAAACAACCGCGACGCTCCGGCCTTGCGAAACACTTCCTCTCCGGAACCAGCCGCTGGTCGGGTGCTTTTTTTTCTTCCGAAGAGCACTATTTTAACTTCTCCTCTTCCTCCTCCTCCTCTTCTTCCTCCCCCCACAGGCTCCTCCACTTGGCCATCATCCATGAAGCCACCGATCAGGCCCTGCAGATGATCAAAGTGTCTCACAACCACCCCTTCCTCGACACGCAGAACCACCAGAGACAGGTAATGACACACACACACATATGCACACAGACACACACACACACACGCACACAGACACACACAGACACACACACACACACAGACATAGACATACACACACACACACGCAGACATAGACATACACACAGTTGGAGAGATATGGACAGACGCATACTAACACACACTCAGACATAGACATACACACAGTCACACACACACACTCACACACACAGACCCCCCCCTTTGGGATGATCATTAAATGCCGCCCCCCCCCCCCCCCCCAGACTGCGCTCCACCTGGCGGTGATCACTGATCAGCCCCAGCTGGTGGAGCGGCTCCTGGAGGCCGGCGCCGACCCGCGGCTGGCGGACGACGGCGGCGCGGCGCTGCACCTCGCCTGCAAGAAGGGCTCGCTGGCCTGCTTCGGCCTCATCACGCAGAACTGCCCGCGCCACGTCGCCGCCATGGCGGCGCGGCCCAACTACAGTGGTGGGTACACGCACGCACACACACACACACACACACACACACACACACACACACACACACACACACACACACACACTGAGGCGTTCGTGGTTATTAACTTCGCTCCTCCTCTCTCTCCGCAGGACACAACTGTCTCCACTTGGCGTCCATCAACGGCTACATCTCATTGGTCGAGAGCCTCGTCCAGCTGGGCGCCGACATCAACGCGCAGGTGAGAGGACGTGAGGTTTCCACGGCGACCGCGAGGCGACCTCGGTGCGCCGCGGCAGGAAGCTGACGTTGTCCCTCCCTCCTTCCCGTCGTAGGAACAGTGCAGCGGGCGCACGCCGCTCCACCTCGCCGTGGACCTCCAGAACGCGGCGCTGGTGCTCCGCCTCCTGCAGCTCGGCGCCGACGTGAACTGCCTGAACTACGGCGGCTTCGCTCCGTACCACCTGACCTACGGGCGCCAGAGCGAGGAGATCCGCCGGCAGCTGTACGAGAAGACGGCGCGGGAGCTGCGGCGGCTTCCCGACAGCGAGTCGGACGACAGCGACGCCGAGGACCCCGACTCCTCGGAGGACGAGGTGGGTTCTCCACAACTTCAGGGTTCTCTCCAGGGTTCCCGCCGGGTCGGTTCTTCCTAACGTGCGGCGCTCTCTCTCCAGGGTTCGTACGGTCATGGAAAACCTGGAAAAGTCAAATGGTCATTTCCAGGCCTGGAAAAGTCATGGAAAAAATTAATTAGAAAAGTGATGGAAATGTGTTATAATCACGTGTTCATTTACGCCGAGTTTGAAATAATGAATATATTTTAGAAAGACTCAAAATATTAGCCGGCGTACGCTCTCATACTGGCGGCGCAATTTTCTTTTTTTTCCACGTTGCAAGTGAACGCACCGTAACTGGGAAGTTCGATGGCCATAACTCGGGAAGCAAAATGTTTATTCTTTAAATAAAATAAAGTCTCTTATTCATTTAATTCATTAAATGTATACTGTATGCTTTGGAATTCACATTTTTAAAATACTAAACCGAGATTTCAGTTTGGTCATGGACATTTGGTTTAAAGTCATGGAAATCCACTGGTCAACATGTATAAGAACCCTCTCTCTCTCTCTCTCTCTCTCTCTCTCTCTCTCTCTCTCTCTCTCTCTCTCTCTCTCCTGCAGATGTACGATGACATAAAGTTCGGGAATTAATGCTCGGTGGGAACGACGGTGACGCTGCTGCTAGGTGGGCTCGGCCCCCACCGAGGGACTCCTGGTCCAAGAGGAGGACTGTCCGGTCCGGATCACAGGAGGATCTGCCTCCTCCTCTAGACGTGTACAGTGTGAATATAGACGTGTAATATATTGTAAATAAGATTATTTTTGTACGCGTGTGAATTTAAAGGCTATAAATAAAGATACTTTTATAAATAAACGTGCGTCACGTCTGACTCGTGTCCCGCGCGGCCGTCGCTCTGGGGTTTCCTCGCCGGGCGAGGTCACCGCGCTGAGTCAGCGCTGAAAGTCCCGTGTTGGTGAGAGGAACATGGTGTTCTTTGAGCGAAATACGCTGGAAATACCGACTCCAACCACTAGGGGCGCGGTGCCGGGTCGCCTGAAGTGACCAGGAAGTCGCTCCAGTTCCCAGAAGGAAGAGGACCTGAAGGCAACGTGAGGAATTGGGTTTAATGGCAGCGTTTAAACATTAAACCTGCGGGGGGGGGCTTCCCAAAGGCTAAGTGTTGCCTTTAAGGACGGTGGGAATTATTCAAGAGGAGCGACTTTGAAAACCAACGCAGCCTTCAGGACGACGTCTTGGCTTCTTTGACTCTGGAGCTGCAGGAAGAGGAACGAGTCTCTGGTCATGGCGATGTCTCTTTATCTCTCTTCTCTCTACCTCTCCGTCTGTAGCTCCCTCCCCCCTCTCTTTTGAAAAGAGGACAGAGAACTTGTCATGTTTCCGTTGACTCGTCTCTTTCTGATGTCTTATTTTAAAAGAGAAAGGAGGTCAGAGTTCTCTCCATCGCGGTCGAACCTCCGGCGACAGGAAGCTGGCGGTCGAGCACGGCGTGTTCCCGGAACCGCTTCCCCTGCCACGAGAAGAACATCCACCTTCAGAACATCCACCTTCAGGAGAACATCCACCTAAACCACGAGAACATCCACCTTCACCAGGAGGAGAACATCCACCTTCAGGAGAACATCCACCTTCACCACGAGAACACGGCCACAGAGACAATGATCTTTTTACTCAAAAACACTTCTTTATTTGTATTGTTGATAGAACAATGGGTGAATATACAGTAAACAACAACAAACACAGACTCCATCAGTCCCGCTCCGCCAGGGCCACCAGGTGGACGTCCACCTCCGTCTCTGTCAGAATCCTGGAGGGAGAGAGGAAGACAAATCCATCAGTAAAAATAAGTCGTCCCTCATGTGAGCACAGAGACCAAAGATGCTGGGGGTCCTCTACCTGAACTTGGGGTCCTGGACGGTGACGACGCCCACCTCCAGCTCCGAGGGCTTGAAGTCGATGGAGAGCACGGTGGAGAGGCAGGAGATGGCCGTCTGGGGGAGGAGCCGGGGGGGGGGGGGGGGGGGGGGGTATAGGGTTACTCGAGGTCGCTCGAGGTCACGTTCCCGCGGTGGACCTGCGGCGCGTGGCGGCGGGTACCTCGATGGTCTGCTTGAAGCTCCAGTCCGGCTTCTTCTTCACCTTCTTCTCCAGGAAGCCGGTGGCCTCCGTCTGCTTCACGCCGGCCGCCGTGGCCTTGAAGCCGCAGTAGTAGCCGGCCGGGTCGCACTTGTACACCTGGGCGCCGAGCTCCTCGTCCACGCCGATCAGGATCATACCTGACGGAGGGGAGGGGAGGGGAGAGAGAGAGAGAGAGAGACACAGCACAAGTGAGGAGGTGAAGAGAGAGAGAGGCTCAGCAGTGAGGAGGGAAAGAGAGAGAGAGGCTCAGCAGTGAGGAGGTGAAGAGAGAGAGACTCACAGCAGTGAGGAGGGAAAGAGAGAGAGAGGCTCAGCAGTGAGGAGGTGCAGAGACTCACAGCAGTGAGGAGGTGCAGAGACTCACAGCAGCCCAGCGGCCTCATCTCGGCGTTCTGCGTGTAGACCTGGGAGATGTCGGCCAGCCTCTTGCACAGCATGTCTACTGGGATCTCGTACCCGTACTTGTACTTCCAGTTGGCCGCCTCGTAGCGAGCCCGCTGGACCTGGGACCTGCTGTCAGCTGGAGAACACATGGGGGGGGGCAGTTCAATGCACCCTGTCATGTTGGTAATCCTATTCTCTGAGAACATTTTATATTAATTCCTTTTAATGTTCTTTATCATATTACTTACCTTTAATAGTAATATGTCCGTCACTCGACTTTCACCAAATGTGAGACCGAGATACAATGAGAATGAATTTTTAGTTTATAGTAAATATTTAGTTTATAGTATATAGTAAATATTTAGTGTACATATTATATATACACTAAATATATATATATATATATATATAGTTTTCCAAATTTATTTGTGCCGTTTTACCGTAAACATGTGAATATTAAAAAAAAAAAGAAAAAAAAGAAAAAAGAAAAAGGTACAATTACACTGTCGTGTGTTCTAATCTAAACAACCAATCTTCTTCTTGTTCACGCCGCATGGCCGGCCTTCAGTCATGTGACATTGGAGATGGTTTTGGTTTTAAGCTAAGTCATACCAGTGTGCAAAGCTCACCCGTCATCCCGGACATCACACACCCGATGCTATCCGTTATTCTGTAGAGGTGCGTCACTGTGGAAGAATCCAGAAGCTTGTCCTGCAACCACGAGGAAAACGTGTGACTAAAAAGTCTCCTGCTATTGAAAAACGACGACAACTAGACTCCGTCAATATAAGCTTTGTCACAAATATGTTTTTATTGTTTTTATTACTTACTTTAATGGGTTTTATTACATGTATTACTTACTTTTAATGTTTTTATTACTTACTTTTAATGTTTTTTATTACTTACTTTTAATAGTATATTTTACTTACTTTTAATATTTTTTATTACTTACTTTTAATGTTTTTTATTACTTACTTTTAATAGTATATTTTACTTACTTTTAATGTTTTTTATTACTTACTTTGAATGTTTTTATTATTTACTTTTAATAGTATATATTACTTATTTGTAATTTTTTTTATTACTTACTTTTAATGTTTTTTATTATTTACTTTTAACAGTAAATATTTCTTCCTTTTAATGTTTTTTATTAGTTGCTTGTAATAGTTTGTATTACTTTAATGTTCTGTACTGTAGCTTCTCATTGTGTGTATTGTGTGTTCTTTACCACATATACTTTTGTATTGCATCTTATCCTGTACTGTTTGTTATTGTTTTATGTTTGTTATTGTTTTGTGTTTGTTATCGTTTTATGTTTATTATTATTTTGTGTTTATTATTGTTTTATGTTTATTATTGTTTTGTGTTTATTATTGTTTTATGTTTATTATGATCCGTCAAGGCGCTACAGATGCAAATGAGCTGGATAGCTGTCAAATGGTGACATTCATGTGTTAACTGTACACGGTCCCTTTGAAATAAAGATAATAATAATAACTCACATAGGCCGTTCTATATTACAGCCGTAGAATCACTCCGTCAGTGTGGGTGTCGTGAGGTTGCACAGCGGGGGGGACAAAAAGACTCACCGGTACTTTTTTTTGCGTTACAACAATGGCACAGTCGTTGCCTCTGATCGCCACCGACGTGAGGCCGCCTTGGTTGATGGCCTTGAAAGCATATTCTGAAAAGAAGAGACAAGAGGAGGAGTATTAAACTCATGTTCACCGAGGGCCACATCAGCATCACGGCTGTAACCGTAACGCTGCAGTGCTCCCAAACTTATTGTTAAATAACTCTCTTTTCATTGGATCATTGTAGAAATGTTGTACATAAGAAAATGTATCTAACATTATAACATAAATGAAAGCACAGGATATTTTTCTTACATTTCTCTAAGATCGTGATCGTGTGTCTTTCAAGCCGTCAGGGGCCACACACACCTAAACCTAAACATGCACACACATTCACACACACACACACACACACACACACACACACACACACACACACACACACACACACACACACACACGCACCAACGCACACTAACACACACACAAACAGACACACACACATAAACATACACAAACACACATCTAAACATGCACACACACACTCCAACAAACACACTCACTTACACAGACACACACGTAAACATACACGAACACACACACACACACACACACACACACACACACACACGAGTGCTGACGTCACTTGGGGGATGTGTTGTTACTATAGGCTCGTGGAGCTTCATGATCTGTCCCCTGAGTGTTGTGGATCAGATGACGTCATCACATGTCCCGTCCACGGGCTCAATAGTGTTTTAATCTAAACAATTATAACAAAGTTAACTCAATTCAACGCTTTTGAGTCGAGTCATGGCTCTCAGGCTGCAATGTTAAAACATGCTAACTAGCCAGCTAGCTGTGGTGAGTCGAGCTTTCAGTCTATTCAGAGTTAGAGTTAACCCGAGTTAAACAGCAGCTGGCACGAGCCGACGCATGCGCGTGAGGGTTCAGCTCCAGAAGCCGAGACCAGCGACACCGACCATGACGGAGCAGTTAGCTTAGCTAGCCAGCAGGCTAGGTGAGAGCCGGCTTCGGCGTGGACCGGTCCGAGTACTGACCCACTTGGTAGAGCCTTCCTTCGGGAGAGAAGATGGTAATGTGTCGGTCGAAGCCGGCGCTGGAGCCCCGGGACATTTCTCACGGTCAAGTGGGCCGACAAGTTCACCCAAAAGCAACGTTCAAGTAGTTCTTTACTTCATGCACACTGTTTTGTTTACCCGGAAGTTGAATGACGGGGGAACAAACTACATCCGGTGTCAGAGGACTGCTTGGTTTCCATGGTGATACTCATATTCTGCGGCTCTTTTTTTGATAAACGTAACACTTTTAAATAAAGTTACTTGAGCTGGCGTAAGTATTTACACGTTATGTTACTTTTAATATCCACTAAATTTAATAATTATGGATTATAGTTTTAATTATCATCCCAAAGGGAGTGTGTGTCTGTCTGTCTGTGTGTGTGTGAATGTCTGTGCGTGTGTGTGTGTGTGTGTGTGTATGTCTATGGCTGTGTGTGAGTGTGAGTGTTAGTGTGTGTGTGTCTATGCCTGTGTGTGTGTGTGTGTATGTCTGTAAAATACTCTTCTGTATTATTCTGTCATTTCCTTTATGTCTTATACGAACTGCCAAACAGTCTCTTTGAATACAACCAATCAGCAGATGGATGCTACTCAGGTACTCTATGTCATACTTTTACTCCACTATTCATTTTATATCTCTAATCTACCTTCTTTGCACATTCAGATTATTAATACAAACTTTAAAATTAACTAATAAGCTCTAAAGTACCGCGATGGAGCAGCGTATACTGTTAACATTTTATCCTGTTGATGCTTTTCACACTCAGTGAGTCAGCATGAGCAATACCAGCTCTCCATAAGGCCATCTTTAAAATAGAACAGAGCTTAATTGTATGTTTATTTATAGACACATCAACTGACAACAATTCCGATTTCATTATTTTTGTTACGCAAATATGCCTGTGCGGTGTTGGATTTCCCCTCAGCCCTCAGGTAACTGCTGCTTCCTCTTCATAAGTCACTCACACATCCAGACGATGACTCATCAGCCACTGAGAGCTCCTGACGGTGAAGACAACAGCCGATACGTCTTCATGTCTTCATATATCGGAAGGGTTCTGATATAAATCCAGTCTTGCAAAATAGTAGAGTGTTATATTCTGAAATATGGGGATCAGCTTTAATATTTCATACTCATTTCACTAGTCGGGGAGTTTAGATTACATTCATTTGGCAAAACAATACATTTAAAATATATTGTCATGAGGTCTGGATGCTTTTCTGAATGACGTGAATTCCTTTGCTTTCAGACCCCATCAGACTTCCTCACTCTGCATCTATACAGCCTGAAATCAGAGCGACCTCCACCCCCGGGTGCAGGAGGCGCGGCCCGACCTCCACCCCCGGGTGCAGGAGGCGCGGCCCGGCCTCCACCCCCGGGTGCAGGAGGCGCGGCCCGGCCTCCACCCCCGGGTGCAGGAGGCGCGGCCCGGCCTCGGGGTTCTGGGGGATCTCCAACAGGAAGACGGTTGGCTGTGAGAAGCCACAGGGCCCAGTTTAGATGTGAAGGAAACATTGTGAAGCCTCGTACCTCAACGTGGTCCTTTGGGTCTGACTCATTCTACGTAGAGAATTTTTTTATCTGCTTTCTTTTTTACGAACCATTGATTGTACATCAGTATTTCAGATTAGCTGTAACAACCTTTTGTATGTTCTCTGTACGTCATCTGAGCCCAGAGCCATGAGGTATGAGCAGAAGATCTCATCATGATGCTTAGCTGGTCTCACATTGGTTTAGTCTGCATGTTTTCTATTTAATATGGCAACGTGTTCTATTTGTTTCATCTGGCATACTTAATGTGCATGTTTTCTATTTAAGATGACATGTTTTCTATTTAAAATGCATGTTTTCTATTTAATATGGCATGTTTTCTACTTAATATGCATGTTTTCTATTTACTATAGCATGTTTTCTATTTAATATGGCATGTTTTCTACATAATATGCATGTTTTCTATTTAATACGGCATGTTTTCTACTTACTATTGCATGTTTTCTACTTACTATTGCATGTTTTCTATTTAATATGACATGTTTTCTACATAATATGCATGTTTTCTACATAATATGCATGTTTTCTATTTAATATGGCATGTTTTCTACATAATATGCATGTTTTCTATTTAATATCCATGTTTTATATTTAATCTGGCATGTGTTCTACTTAATATGCATGTTTTCTATTTAATATATTTGTAATATGCACGTTTTAATTCGAAGTATCTGTTTTGCTTCCACCTTGTCTTAGTTTTTTAAAGCGAACAGCCCTCCATGTGTCTTTGGTTGCCGACATGAAGCTTCTGTGAAGATGATGTTTTTCTTCTGCATGTGATGCTCCTCCGAGGTTCTGCATGTGTGTCTGGTTATGGTCTGGCTCTTTACTGAATGCTGAGCTGTAAACGGGCCGATGAAGCACCGAGTGACTCAGAACAGAGGCGTCACGTGACCGCTCGGCTTTCCAGGAACAGATGATGGCGACTTTGCTGGGGGACGCCTGAGAATATACAAGTTTACTTCTGAGAACAGTCTGATCTAAGTCTCTGAGGTTGTGTGTGACCCCTTTCATCTCTTTTTCTTTCTTACTCACTGGCGGAAAGGACAACCTGCAGCTCGCTGCCCTCGGGGGCTTCGACCCCATCCATGTCACTAAATGACCTCAAACCACAAAAAAAAGCTGCTCACAACTTTGGATTCGACTCAACATTCAAAAGACAAATTCAATAAATCAGAAAATTAATATAAAACAATTGATATATATATATATATATATATATATATATATATATATATATATATATATATATATATATATATATATATATAAAATATATGAGGAACGATATAGGAGAACATTCCTGCCGACGGCCATGAGGCTCTATAACAAAGCACCTCTTGCCAAAAACTAGTGTAATAACTGAAATAACTCTCACTGTACATATTCACATTCACATTCATACTTACACTGTGTTGATCTGCACTTCACACATTTCATTTACACTACACACATACACACGCATTGCATTTTGCACACTGCCTATATTTTATTTTATTTTACACTGCTGTATTTGTATATATGTTGTGTATATATATATATGTATATATATATATATATATATATATATATATATATATATATATATATATATATACAGGACTGTCTCAGACAATTAGAATATTGTGATAAAGTTCTTTATTTTCTGTAATGCAATTAAAAAAACAAAAATGTCATGCATTCTGGATTCATTACAAATCAACTGACATATTGCAAGCTTTTTATTCTTTTAATATTGCTGATTATGGCTTACAGCTTAAGAAAACTCAAATATCCTATTATCAAAAAAATCTATTGTATTGTATTCTATATTTATATATATATATATATATATATATATATATATATATATATATATATATATATATATATATATATATATATATATTACCACACACATGTTCCATATACGTTTTAATCACATTTATAACTCTCAAGAATTGTTTTATAAATAATTTCTGTGAAAACCAAAAAGCAGTTAAACCATTCTTATATCCATCTCAACATTATTCTATAATTGGATCCAACAACAGAAAAACATCTTATTTTAATCCCTTTTTTAGCCTTTTGTGCCGTGAACTTACAAACATCTCAATCATATTCACACTCATGTGTTGCATCATCTAACTTGCAAAGGACGGTTAAAAGCAATGCTCTTGTGTTAATACATGTTGCACAATCCTACAGCTTGAGCCCTTAATAGCCGCGTTGGTGCCAAGCTACAGGAGCGAGACGCTTTGGGATCCCAGCGACTACAAAGCGTGACTCATGTCCCGCACACTACTGAACGCCTATAAAAATCCCCCCTTCACACTGTCATTAATTCAGCGTGCACATGGTCCGAAAATGGAAGAAACGTGCTCTCGTCGATCTTATTATTGCTTACGATAGATCGTCAAACAGGATTAGGAACGGGTATTTATCCGTAGAGCAGTGAATCACTTCAGGGCACGCTGGGGGAATTTGGAATGAGAACATTTAACCACAAAAAACACGGACACCGCAATGTTTTAGATGCTATTTTGAGTTTTTGTGCAGGACAAAGACGCCATTTAGGATTCAAACTGCAATGTATATGACATTCTCTCTTAAATCCTTTGGTGTCCTCCTCCTCCTCCTCCTCCTCCTCCTCCTCCTCCTCCTCCTCCTCCTCCTCCTCCTCCTCCTCCTCCTCCTCCTCCTCCTCCTCCTCCTCCTCCTCCTCCTCCTCTTCCTCCTCCTGGCCACCACATTGCAGTGCATCCAGCGCGGCTGTAAACCGCCGTGCAGCGTCCTCGGCCTTGGCGGATTTACAACTCGAGGGAGAACGCTGGGTCTCCAAACCTGCCCGGCGACCGTGAACTTCAACTTTCGGTCCGGCAGTGTGCGGTGTTATGAAAAAAAAAGAGAAGAAGAAAAAGAAAAGAGGCAGGAATGTGCTCACAGAGGACCGCTGGAGTGGAATCTCTGCCGGGAATTTCCCACTCTGGCGAGCGCGCGCTGCACATGCGCGTCCGAAGAGGAATGAGTACAAACAAGTCGGACGGACTCAGGTGCACGGCTCCTTTTGGAGGAGGTTTACGAGCGGTTGCCGTGGTGATAGGTGGCGGGGAAGTCTCTCCTTTTTATTCGTTAGCGATTGTGCAGTTATGAATCATTAGCTGGATGAGTTTCATGTATTCGGGGAAGGACACGATGTACAACAGGACAGACCCACTGACTCACCCTCAATAAGATGCATCAACACATGAGAGGAAAAGCCTCCGACTAGAAGCTCAAGAGGTTTACAGGTGTGTCTGGAGCTAAACACCTGGAAACCCCATGGACAGAGTCAAAAGTCAAAGTCAAAGTCAGTTTTATTTGTCAATTTCCTACGTGCAAACATACAGAAGATTGAAATTGCGTTTCTCTTCTGTCCAACATTAAGTGATTTGTGCAACATAGACAACATAAAGTAATACAGTCAGTCGCCTCCTGATGGCTTCAGAGGGGAGAAGACAACGATGGAGATGAAAGTATTGCATCATCTAACGTGCAGAAGACTGTTAAAGCAATGCTCTTGTGTTCTTAAACAGGGTTCTTACACATTTTGACCGATGGATTTCCATGACTTTTCTATGACTTTTCTATGACTTTTCCATGAATTTTCCATGACTTTCAAACAAATGTCCATGAACAAACTGAAATCTCGGTATAAACATGAACAATTAAGAACATTGTGTGTATCGAGAGGTACGCCGGCTTATATTTTGAGCGTCTTTCTTTAAAAAAATATACTAATTATTTCAAACTCGGTGTAAATGAACACGTGATTATAACAACATTTCCATGACTTTTCCAAAACTTTTATGATTTAAGTTTTTTCCATGACTTTTCCAGGCGTGGAAATGACCATTTTAAAATTCCATGACTTTTCCAGGTTTTCCATGACCGTACAAACCCTGTTAAATAAACTCTTGTGACCTTGTTGCACGGGGAGCGCCGCTGCTCCGGGATCCCTTCTCAGGCCGGCGAGGCGTTGACGGCGTGCAGAGCCTGCAGCGTGACTACCGCTGACCTCCAGTAGCAGCGCTCCGAGAGGCCGCCTCCCTCCTTCTGAAATCCCCCAAACTTTCCCCCGGCCGGCTCCTTCCTCCCGGCCCCCGGGACGCCGCTCGCCGCTCGCCGCTCGCCGCGGGCCTCCCGTGATCCGCGGCGCGGCCGCAGCCGGGGGAGCGGTAGTTAACGCCGGCCATGTGCTTTGGGGCCTAATTGCTTTTCCAGGGCCCGGGCGGAGGGGAAGTGTTACGCGGCCGGGGGGGGGGGGGTGCGTGCCGGGAAGCCGGCCCAGATGTGTGCAGTAGCAGCCAGACGCACATCTGCAAACGTTTGAACTTACTGGGGGAATTCCTCGCTGCGCCTTTTCATATATTTCCTCAATTTGGGGACAATGAGTCGCTCGACCGCCCTCCCTCTCTTCTTCCTCTCGTGTTTCCCTCCGGGCGCCGGGAGCCGGCGGAGGCGTGGGGCTCTTAGCGGGGGGATGCAGGTCCTTCTGTGAGGACTCAGTGCACCGGGGAGGAGATGCAGACACAACAGACACTTAAAGCCACACTATGTAATAATTCCTACCTTAAAATAACAGCTTGAAAAGAATAGTGCCGCTCCAATGACTTTTAATGTGTAGATGTCTCCTCCTCCATCGGGGTCTGGGGGCTAAAGACCGACTCTGTCACATGTTGTAGCGCCCGGTCCTTGGACCTGCTTTCTGTCATGATGACCAGCGTCACATAGTCCAGTCCACCTCACAGGGGACTTTTTATTGTCTCCGCTACGCGACGTAGAGACAGAGAGACATGCTGCTGTGGAGACCACCAATAACAGACCTTTAGTTTAAAGAACAAAGACGTCTTTAAGAAAGGGACCTGACATTACTGCTGCTGTCATCTGGAGGAGAGAGAAAGTTACAGGGGGCGGAGGAGATTATTATTTAACTCAAACTCTAAAGAGCCATATGCGTCACCAGAAGAGCCACATATGGCTCAGAGCCAGAGGTTCAGACACCTGATCTATCTAACTGGGTATTTACCACACTGAAGTACACGTTACATACCTGAAGGGGGCGCTACAAGGGGAAAACTACGTAGTGGGGCCTTAACGTGGAGTCGGGCTTTGGTCCCGGGCTTTGAACGCAGCTCGCAAAAGAGGAAGATGCAAAGATGCAGTCTCAGAGTCGTCCAGGAGACGCGGGCCCTGCTCGCAGAAAGCCTCCAGAACCACAGAGTTTGGGTTGAATCTAACAAAAAGGGCTATAAATATCTGTTTCCGCAGCGTGGGTTGACCAGAGCAGAGCGGGGAGTTTCCTCTCCTCGGGACGGGGAGACGTCCTCGGACCGGCGCTTCACGGACAAGATGTCCTGCAGGACGGACATCGCCCCGGAGACGGAGCCTCTCGTGTCCTCCTGGGCGAGGCAGTGAGGCGTGATGAAGGGCTGCACCGCTCCCTCCATGACATCATCTGTTATGAGGGTTTGAGTTTAGTTTGAGTTTGAGTTTATATCGATCAGAAAAATAGACAACAATCAGAATTCAACAAAAGAAGAAAGTGGCTGACCCAAAGGGTCGCTAATAATTAATTATAATTATAAAGGGTCGAGGCTGAAGCTATCCAGCTTATAATTTCTCCCCAAAAACTTATTTCAAAGAACCATATATATATATATATATATATCATAAATTTATGAACTTGTCCCATTAACCGTTTCTTCTTCTTCTTCTTCTTCTTCTTCTTCTTCTTCTTCTTCTTCTTCTTCTTCTTCTTCTTCTTCTTCTTCTTCTTCTTCTTCTTCTTCTTCTTCTTCTTCTTCTTCTTCTTCTTCTTCTTCTTCTTCTTCTTCTTCTTCTTCATCGATGCTCTTACTCTTTACTTCTCCAGTTAAATATTCCCCCGTTTCTCCCTCAGACGGAGGTGCTCATGCCTTTAGAGTCGTCTGTTTGAAGCTCCATCTCCCTCTGAGATCACTCTCTCCTCCTCTGTGTGATTTGAATAGTTTAGTAGTGCTTTACTTTTTTATTGTTATGGATTTCTTTGATGTTCTCTGAAGAACATTCCTGAGCTTACGGCCCGCCAGCCGTTCACAGCTCACTGCGTTGATGTCGAGCCCTGAAAAACTTCTTTTACGTCTCCATTTCATTTTTATTTCACTTTATTTATCATTTATTTTGTCAACTTTATCAATGCATGAGCTGCTGGTGATCACACAGCCTTCACATGGCCCTCCAGCCACCTGCACCAGAGGACTGGTCCCTGATAGGAGGCAGCTAGTGCCAGGGACTTTCCACAGCCCTGCGTGTGTGTGTGTGTGTGTGTGTGTGTGTGTGTGTGTGTGTGTGGTGCATGTCTCTGTGTTTGGGTGTGCGCACGCAGACAAAGACAACATGCAGAGAAGCTTTCTGCAGACGTGTGGCAGAGAACACACACATGTAAACGGTTTCCACGCACATAGAAATGTGTGTGTGTGTTGAAGATGATCCTGTCTTAGTACCACGGTGGGGCCCTTCACAAGCCTGCCAGGGAGGGTTTGCACATGTGGTGACCGTGTGGCCTGCAGACTGATTCATGAGCACAACTCTGTACACATGGAACCAGACAACTGAGCAACCCCTGCAGAGCGGCCGTCGGTCTGCAGAGTCTCCGTCCTCTGGTTCTGCACGGCCCACGGAGGAAGCTGGAGGCTGAGGGGGAGACAGGAGGCCGATGAGCTGGGAATCCCCCTCAGAGGCCCGGCTGAGACCCCCGGGGCTGAGGCCTCATCCAAAGGGCTGAGGACACATCCAAGGGGCTGAGGACACATCCAAGGGGCTGAGGACACATCCAAGGGGCTGAGGACACATCCAAGGGGCTGAGGACACATCCAAGGGGCTGAGGACACATCCAAGGGGCTGAGGCCTCATCCAAAGGGCGGCTGCGGTCCTCTGGAACCCAAAACGGTTCTTAAAAGAACCATTTCCTTAAGGAGTTCTTCAAAGAACCTATAACGGTGTCTTAAATAACTTTCTTTAAGGCAAAGCACCTTCACATCAGGGTTCTCTGAAGAACCATTCATTTAAAAAGTTCTTCAAAGAACCTACAAAGGTGTCTCAATGAACCGTACAAGATGGTGAAATGAAGGAATGGTTCTCCAGCAGACGATGGTTCTTCATAGAACCACAAAGCCTCTTAAGGAACCATTTAAGAACCGTTGTTTCTGTGCACCTGGTTTCTGCTCTCCAGGTGTTTTCATCCACAAGACAAACTGAACCAACCGGCAGCCTCTCGGTGAACAGTCACACAGGTGTAACGGCACACCTGGCAGTCGGGTGGGCTGCAGTGGGCTCTGTGGTGAGATGAGGAGCGACTCGGGAAAAGGCTCGTTAGACCGCTCTCCTCAGAGCCCCCCCCCACACACACACACACACACACACGCACACACACACACACACACACACACTCAGAGCCAGAGGAATGTCAGGTATGTTTTTCTGCAAGCCGACAGCTCGAGGCTGGCGCGTGAGCAGTAGGTGGTGTCAGTGTCCTCAGAGACACACACACACACACACACACACACACACACACACACACACACACACACACACATGCACACACACACACACACACACACACACACACACACACACACACACACACACACACACACACACACACACACACACACACACACACATGGACACTCAGGGTTTAATTATCAGATTTAAGAATTCAAGCACAAAAAAGCAACAAAGATATTAAAATCATGTTTTTCGATAATATTTGATTTTTCACTCATTTTCACACATCAAACTCTATCAATATATATATATATATATATATATATATATATATATATATATATATATATATATATATATATATATATATTTCCCACATATCATACATATTTAACACGTGGTACGTGTCTGATCCTGAGTGGAGCTTCCGGCCTCAGGAGCCCGTCGAGTGTCTCCTGTTTGATGCAGTGCTGCCCTCTAGTGGACAGACTGAGGACACGTCGGTTTGCCTGTTACAGCTTCTCTCCACTGACCAGTGGGGTCTTTATGTGGAGCCAACACGTGGGAACTATACGAGGAGGTCGTCATGAGGGGTCGAGGAGGTTGAGGAGGTCGTCCAGGCCTACAGGAGCCTGAGAGGGACACATTGTGCTGGCTGACCTCAGATCAGTCGGTGGGCAGATCAACAGGCTCCTTGAGAATATGAATATGAAGTGGGCCGAACCCCCAGGAAGAACTACAACTTATTCTTCTTCCTATATTATGACAAATGGACAACGGATATAAAACAATAACTATGATCTTTATTAACAATTTGTGACAAATCAATAGAAAATATGCTTAATTCAAGTGGTAAAATAAGTACATAAATATAAAAAATCTTACAAAACAAAGTTTGAAATGTCAGTTGTCATGTACACTTAGTGTAACACACACACACCACACGCACACACACACGCACACACGCACACACACACACACACACACACACACACACACACACACACACACACACACACACACACACACACACACTGTTCCGGTCGTGGTGGTCCGGGTGTTTGATGCTCAGTGCTCCACACACACATCGAGTGCAATACGAGTTAATACAAAAACAGCAAATCAACATGTGAGGCGCGTCGGTGCAGCCGGGAGCATCGAGGGGGGGGGGGGGGGGCAGGGGGGCAGGGGGGCAGGGGGGGTCTACCAGGTCAGACCAGCCTCACCTCACACACACAGGGCGACTCACAGGTACGCTCCAACGCACACGCACACACCTTGCCATGGTCTGTGGATCGCTACAAATTTGCTTGTGGACAGATTTGTTTGTAGACAGATTTGTTTGTAGACACATTTGTTTGTAGACATATTTGTTTGTGGACACATTTTTGTGTGGACACATTTGTTTGTGGATCGCTACAAATTTGTTTGTGGATCGCTACAAATTTGTTTGTGGACACATTTGTTTGTAGATCGCTACACATTTAATTGTGGACACATTTGTTTGTGGATCGCTACAAATTTGTTTGTGGATCGCTACAAATTTGTTTGTGGACACATTTGTTTGTGGATCGCTACAAATTTGTTTGTGGACACATTTGTTTGTAGATCGCTACAAATTTAATTGTGGACACATTTGTTTGTGGATCGCTACAAATTTGTTTGTGGATCGCTACAAATTTGCTTGTGGACACATTTGTTTGGGTTTGTTTGTAGACAGATTTGTTTGTAGACACATTTGTTTGTGGACACATTTGTTTGGGTTTTTTGAGACTCCCCTGCCGTAGCTCGATTTGCAAAATCCGTTTTTTTCTAACGTAAAACTCTCTGCAGCCAATCAGACATCTGAGTGAAGCGATGCCGCTCTGTGATTGGTTGAAGACGAGGTGACGTCTGATTGGCTGCAGGTATATTGGTGATTTGTTCCGTGTGCATTTTAAGTGACAGACTGATCCGACCCGAGACGAGTTCACAGCCTCGGCGTCATCGTGACTCCGCCTCCATGTCCTCCACCACCTGTTGCTCCGTCACCCGGCGGTGCTCCACCTTTGCCTCGGGACACGGGCCGCGCCGCCCGACGACCGCCACCCGGAGCCGGCGCTCACAAACCAAACGGCGCTCCTTTCTTTAACGGACAGAAACACACAGAGAGCGCCGACGGACGCCTCCGGCTCAGTTGACCATCGCCGGGACCCGGACGGCGCCGGGAGACGCCCGGCTCTCATCCTCCACCCGGTAGGCGACCTCGGGGGGGGCGGCGGGCGTCGCGGCGGGTCCTTCGCGCTCGAAGGACCGCTCCGCCTCCTCCGACAGGCGCTCCTCCTCCTTCTCCTCCTCCCTCTGGAACACAGAGAGCATCGTGACCCACTGATTGGCTCACGGAGGACAATCAGTTAATTGGCCAATCCAGGACCAGAGTCCTGATAAACATCAAGGGAGGTCACTTCCTGATTTCGGAGGCTGAGGGCGACGTACCTCCTTCTTCACGCGGTAGTATTCATCGATGGCGTACTGATATTTGGCCGAGGTTATCCCGAAGAGGGACGCCATCCGCTCGCCCAGGTAGTCGCAGGCTGCAACGCCAGAATCAATAACGGGATCAGGTGAGTCATCAAGGTGAGTGAGGAGTGAGGAGGCCAGACAGGTGAGGGAGGCGTCTCACCTGAGATGGTGGACGTGGCCGCTCGCCACGCGTGGAACCAGAAGTACGGACCCCAGGTCAACGAGGACTGAGCACGAGATCAGAGGTCAGGGGAGGATAGATACACACACACACACACACGCGCGCACGCCAAGCGCGCGCACACACACACACACACACACACATCTACACACACATCTACAAATAAACACACACATCGAGCACAAACACACCTACACACACACACACATACACATGCACACATACACCCACACATCAAAATACACACAGATGTCTTCACACGCACACGCATATGCACACCCTCATGCACCCACATCCCCCCCTCCCCCCCCTCACCCTGGCGCCGTCCCCCGGGGGGGCCAGCAGGTCCCTCCTCTCCGGCTCCTCCTCCTCCTCCTCGTCGGTGCTGTACTCCTCCATCGTCTCCCCGCTGGAGAAGTGGATGACCCTGCGGGGAGCCTTCTCCCGGCGCGCGCCCAGCTCCACGCGCTCACAGCCCGGGGCGGGGCTCCCGGTCTGCGGACACGGCGGAGGGTTACCGGATTATTAGCAACGCATAACAACACACACACACACACACACACACACACACACACACACACACACACACACACACACACACACACACACACACACACACACACACACACACACACATCTCCAGCGCGTCATCACCGACACGGCCCCCCGCTGACTGCGGGACCTCGCGAGCTGCTACCGACCTGCTGCCCGCGCGCGCCCGGCCCCGCGGCCGCGCGGCCGTCGGTGAGGACCAGGGAGATGTCGGCCATTGTCTCCTCTTCTCTGTTCCAGGATGCTGCGCCCTCCCTGACGCCTCTCCTCCGCGCGCACGGACCCGGAAGTGCCGCGCGCAACGTCCATAGAGTGACGTCATAGCGTCACCGTAATATCACCGAATTATATCTCAGTAAAGAAAATATATATAAATGCCTCCAATAATATATAAACAAATAGATAATATTTTTAACTATAGTGACAGAAATGTAAATTATTTTGGGAGGAAGCTTTAAAACTGCGATAGAAGAAAATATGGATAGAGTAACAAATGAATTAAGACATTAATATGGTTTTATGGACCTTATTGATAACTGGAGAGAATATATACCTAATAAGTAATAATAATCTATACATCCCACACAGCTGGTCTCCGCTGTTTTGGAATGTTAAATAAATTAATAAATAATTGGATTACAGGAAAATATATGACAAATTCACGAAAACAATTGGCTAAAATTGTTTGGAATGAATAACATTAAATCAGGAGCGGAGTTTGATATTTTGCAAAAACGGATTATTAATGCAAACAACGAAAGTTAATCTCAGAACTACAACAATAATACTACGTCATCTCACCTGGAGGAGAAGTGACGTCACCTGGACCACGTGGAGGGGACACATCTGGCCAGAGGAGCCTGGGTGGCGCAGGCGGAAGTGAACAAACTGGAAACGGCACTACATACTTTTCTTTATTAAGAAACTAGAAACAGTGAGCGATTCTGGGAACACAGGAAATATGATCACGTTTCTTATGGACATATACGAACATTAAATACATTAAACATTAAATACAATCTAACCTTTGTTTAATAGAGTTATTACAGTTTCTGGAAGATTATATATAAGATTATATATCTCCTGTGAATAATACCTCCAACTCTTCAACGAGGAAACATAAAAAAATAGTATTTAAGGTTTGAAAATTGGAGAATAATCTTTTCACTAAGATATTTGGTCTTTCCTGAAAGCTTCAATGACGATGTTATTCATATATATTTGTAGATTTTTATAAAGCATTTAACACAATAAAGTCAAACATTTCATGTAGTTAAAATTTATTAAATGCTTTCGTTTGTGAACCAATTTTAAAAGCTCTCTAAATATTGTTTAAGGCCACAGCTCACACAGTACAGTAACGATTTTAAAAGTAACATTACAAGTGTATTAACTCCTTCTTATATATATATATATATATATATATATATATATATATATATATATATATATATATATATATATATATATATATATATATATGCCAGTCAGATATCTTACTGGTTGGCGGCGCATTGTGATTTAAAGCTGTGTCCTTCCACCTCGTATCACTATAAAACCAAAGAGCTTGTGAATCGAGCCAAGCCTGAGTTTCCACGTCCCCACCACTAGGGGTCAGTAGAGATCCACAGCCCGCAGCACCGAGAGCGCGACTGGTTTCTGCATCCTGAGCCTCATAAATCAGCAGAAGCGTTTTGAGAATCAATTATCAGTGTTTAGTTATGCGCTCTCGCCCCGGAGAGCCGCGCAGCGAGAATTCACCAGAGGTCCCTCTCCCTGAACTATGATGTCATCGACGTCAACGCTCACTGCTCACAAAGAATGAACGTTGGCCTGAAGAACAAATGGAAATCAGCTCCAGTCCAAAAGCGCTTTTTATTAGTTCTGATCCCTCATCGCCAGAATATCCTTGGATTATCACATAAATATATTCATATGCATGAAACTATATAAATATGTGAAGTCTTACAGCCTCACCTCGTTAGTGTGCGTGTAGTGCTCCTCATTGGCTGCCTCCTCCTTCCCATTAAGGCGGCCTGCAGCCCGTCTGCAGCCCGTCACCGGGTCACTCGGGTCAGCCGCTGATTGGACGACACGTTATGAATCTGGAGACGTCAAAAATTCTGGATTTCTCCAAAGGCTAAAATCACAAGCTCTAAGACGGGTCTGCTCATCTGGTCACATGACATCTATTGTTCATCTCGTCACATGACATCTATTGTTCATCTGGTCACATGACATCTATTGTTTTCCTCTGTTTCTCTCCTGAAGGGTTCTTCCCTTTTTCCCCCTGAAAGGTTTGTTTCTATTTCTTGGGAGTTGTTCCTGATCTGATGTGAGGTCAAAGGTCAAAGGTCAGGGATGTTGTACTTACTATAAAGCCCTCTGAGGTGAGTTTATTATTTGTGATAGTGGCTGTCCAACATAAAGTGAGCTGCATGTTATTCACAGGTTGGTTCTCCTCTCGTCCCGGCTGCACAGCTCAGACCTGCTCGTTGTTTTTAATTCCCCTGTGACTTTAAGAGATGTTCTGGAAGGTGTTGGGACAGAATTACCGCCGTCAGGAAGCCGCCGTGAATCAGCTTTATGATGCTTTTGTCAGAGAGCACTTGGACTTTGATTGGATTCTCACCTTAAACTGCCCTCTCCGGGATTCACTGGGAAGTGGCATGAAATCACCTGTCGAGGCTGAGCTGTTGTTTCATGCAGATGGGATGAGGTCGGAGCGCTCTCCTCCCGACCGGAGCCGGGGGAATCGTCCGGGACGAGACACGCCGGCACGAAGGCCCGGTGAAGGCCTCGACCGCCGCGCTGCACAGGGGCGAAATGGGCTTTTAAATCAGGATCATGGAGCCGATAAGATTCCTGAAGCGTGAGCAGAATTCATTCATGTTGCTCTTCAGATTTTGTGAGCACTGTACACGTTTCACACGTCGTCCTACAAGTGCATATTAAACGGAGCGTTGGCTCCGGGGGTCAGGCGTCTCGCCGCTCCACGTGGTTAAGAGTATTTTTACACTGCTCTATTTGCATATATGTTGTGTATGTATATATACATATATATACATATATGTATATATATATATATATATATATATATATTATTTTATTTTATTTTACACTGCTGTATTTGCATATATGTTGTGTATATATATACATATATATTTTATTTTATTTTACACTGCTGTATTTGCATATATGTTGTGTATATATATACATATATATATATTTTATTTTATTTTGTATTTTTTATTTCACTTTGCATATTTTTTGCATAGTCACTGTTTCTTTCTTTCTTATATTTATATTTTATTCTCGTGTGTTTAGTTTATTGGTGCTACTGTGTCCACAAATATCCCCTTGGGGATTAATAAAGTATATTTCTATTCTTCTATTCTATTTCCACCGGGCGGTGAGAGGGTGAACCGCTCCGGAAACACGGAGGAGGCAAATCATCAGGGAGCCGGTGTTCCCCGTCGTGGTCGATCCCGAGGAGAAACGCCATTTCCACCATTTTGTCGATTTTCGCACTTTTATCAAACTTTTTTTTTTTTAGATTAGATTAAACTTTATTGAGATTACACAGAAGTACTGGGGCAACGAAATGTAGTTAGCATCCATCCGGCTGCATTGTTTACGTGTCCAGCTTTATGTGTATTAAAAGTGCAGTGTGTGTGTGTGTGGGATTTAGGGACATCTAGTGGTGAGGCTGCAGATTGCAAGCAACTGAAACTGAACATGTGCGTAAGAGAAGTGTGCAAACTCCCTGTTCCGAGCCGATGTTTGTTTGTTATTGTAACAATATGGCGTCTCTCCTCCCTCCTGGTGACCTTTGCACTCTGTGAGTTAATATGTATTTAAAGATAAACGGTTCACTCTAATGTAACAGAATAAAACACCTTATTTTAGGGGATTTATACTCATGTTTTTAATTTTTTTTTTTGCCAAAATGGCTGCACACGGATCCTTTTAAAAGATTATTGTTTTTAAATAATTGTCTTGAACCTGCACCTGATGTAACATTATAGAAGAAAGACTCAAACCACATTGTTTCCAGATGAACCTGGAGGCAGCAGAGATGGTGAGCAGTCACCGTCATCTCAAATATTCCCACATGCCGGTTTCCAAACAGAGGACGATATGCAAATGAGGAGAGCCTTTAGAAGCTGACATCAGAGCCGCGCACAAAGGGAATGAGGTGCCAATGGAGAGGGAAGGAATATTAAATACAGATTCACAGGATATTTGGGCCCCGGCTGAGCCGATGAAAGGCTCTGTGCTTTTGGGAGGAAATGTAACCGCAGCAGAGAGAAGAGCTGGAGGAAGGAGGCGTGAGGACCGCTACACGCCGCGAGACACTCCCCACTTGTTTACGGAGCGTAAACCATGATGCAGGAGAGCTAACAGGCTAACAGGCTAACAGGATGCACGCTGCGTTCAAGAGCTGCTGGTAAACCGGGAGGTTTCAGTGACTATCAAAGTGGGAGAGGCTTTTCTTTTTTTATTTAATACACAGACAGCAATTAGAATATTTCAAACATTTCATAATTTATAAAATGCTTTCGTTTGTGAACCAATTTTAAAAGTCTCTAAATATTGTTTAAGGCCACAGATTACACAGTATAAATGTGACAATACAATATATATATATATATATATAT
>CM070101.1:1100000-1145000 GCA_036178185.1 Liparis tanakae | reverse complement strand
TGAATTAAATCGCAGCATTTGATTGGCTCCCAGGCTGAGCATTACGAGGAATTCTAACCTAAACATAATCTGAACCTGTCAAATAAAAATGTAAAATGATGTCACATGACCTCACATCACCACTCAGTGATGTCACATGACATGGGTGCTAGTGAGCTTTTTCTGATTGGCTGTTGTGTAGCCCATCTCTTCTTTTTGATTGGCTGATAAGTGGCACCTCACGGCAGAACTCAGCGAGCGCTTGATTCCTCCACGGTGAGGGCGGCTCATGTTGGCGCTGCGGCACATTAAAACATGAAATAGCCGAGTTTTTTTAAGCGTGAAGAAATACGATGTGTGGCGGGAGTGCGTGAGTTAAGACCGACATGCGTGAGTGTCACGCTCAATGCGTGAGGCTGGAGAGCCCCGACTTCCTGCACCACTTTCTGCATTATATGCTCACACAGACATCCCCCTTTAGGAGTTACGTTAGTAAATGTTTGACTTGCATTTGCCAGATGGCCATAAACAAAAATGAATGCTAACATGGCTAATGTGGCTAATGTGTCTATTGTGTCTATTGCGTCTAATGTGTCTATTGTGGCTAACTTGGCTAATGTGGCTAACTTGTCTAATGTGTCTATTGTGTCTAATGTGTCTATTGTGGCTAACTTGGCTAATGTGGCTAACGTGTCTAATGTGTCTATTGTGTCTAATGTGTCTATTGTGGCTAACTTGGCTAATGTGGCTAACGTGTCTAATGTGTCTATTGTGTCTAATGTGTCTATTGTGGCTAACTTGGCTAATGTGGCTAACGTGTCTAATGTGTCTATTGTGGCTAACTTGGCTAATGTGGCTAACGTGTCTAATGTGTCTATTGTGGCTAACTTGGCTAATGTGGCTAACGTGTCTAATGTGTCTGCTGGACGCTGGTCACGGACCGGTCTGCCCGCCGTGACCAGAGAGGGTTGTGTGCACAGCCAGGCTGATATAATATAATACTATAAACTACACGTGTACTGAGCAGTAATGGGGATCTTGTCTCCGTGCCACGTGGCGCCCGAGGGTTCACGGGGGAAAGAGGGTCATTACGACACTGAGCATGCGACTCCTTCATAGCAGCGTCAACATCTCAACCCGAGAGGTCCGATGGGCCGCGCGGCGTCCGCAGCTCTTTGTGGGGCTCGGGGGGCTGAGAACACAGCGAGCCGAGCGGCGAGCCGAGCGCTGCCAGCTGCGTCCGCCGCCGCTGCATCGGGGGCCGTAATGACTGAGAGCCCCAGTCGGCCAATCACACGTCTAGACGCGCGTGGGCTGTGAGGTGTCATCGTACGAAACACACACAGTCCTGCCAGACGCACAATTAGAGGCGCCGCGCCGCGTAGCTGCAGCTGGGCGGCGTGGCGGCGTGGCCCCGCCCCCCGGGGACGGTCAGCAGGCGGTCAACGGCAGCATGACGCAGGCGGTAAGAATGTCCATGAGCAGGCAGACACATACGATGAGCTTCACTGAATCCTATTGGAAGGTACTCTGGACGGACCCATAGATGCACACGTGTGTGGATATACATTTGTTTATATAAATTGTAGCTTTTTTTGTTGTTGTTGTTTTATTCTGCTCTGTAGCACTTTGAGATTGCTGAAATATAAAGTGCAATATAAATGCAATGTATTATTATTATTATTATTATTATTATATATATATATATATTATATTATTTGCTTTATTATTATTATATATATATATTATTTGCTTTATTATTTGTCTTTATTTTATATACATTTCCTGATTTATTTGATTATTATAATTTAGGATAAGAATATATAAGCATTTTTTGCTTCTACCTTTTCAGTCTTTCTGTTTTCTATATTATATAGAATACTATTTTATTTTATTGCAATGATTTACTGATTAAAATACACAACAACACACTCACTCACACACACACACATACACACACACATACACACACACATACACACACACACACACACACACGTGTGACTGACCGCATGAGCAACCACATGAAGACGTATCTGATGTGAAGTCGTGGTATCAAGGATAACTTTTATCCCCCTTTATTGTAGAGATATTTACAATGTGTGACAATAAACAAGAACATTGGTGACTAATCACTTCACGACAGACGTGACGTCATGCTCTCTCTCTCTCTCTCTCTCTCTCTCTCTCTCTGCTGATGCCATCAGGCCATCGCCATTATTATCATAAGAAGCTATTAAAAAATGAAAAAAAAATCAATTTGAAATAGTCCTCATTTGTCTTCCGCAGCTCTCGCTTTACACTCCGGAAACATTCCCTAATTTTTCTAATTTCCTTCATGAATCATCACTCGACTTCCTCTCGATCCCTCGCTCTGCGCCGGCGGACCGGAGACCCGATCCCCGATAACGGGCGAGTCGCCGGGCAGCCGGTCATCAGAGAGAGAGATGTCCGCCGGAGGAGAGAGAACAAAAGATCGAGTTCCCCCGCTTTGCTCTCTGGGAAATCTGTAATGTGAGGTCAGAGGGCGAGGAGGAGGAGGAGGAGGAGGAGGAGAAGGAAGAGGAAGAGGAGGAGGAGGAGGAAGAGGGCGAGGAGGAGGAGGAAGAGGAGGAGGAGGAGGAGGAGGAGGAGGAAGGAGGAGGAGGAGGAGAGGAGGAGGAGGAGGAGGAGGAGGAAGAGGAGGAAGAGGAGGAGGAGGAGGAAGAGGAGGAGGAAGAGGAGGAGGAGGAGGAGGAGGAAGAGGAGGAAGGAGGAGGAGGAGGAAGAGGAGGAGAGGAGAGGAGGAAGAGGAGGAAGAGGAGGAGGAGGAGCAGGAGGAGGAGGAAAAGGAAGAGGAGGAGGAGGAGAGGAGGAGGAGGAGGAGGAAGAGGAGGAGGAAGAGGAGGAGGAGGAGGAGGAGGAGGAGGAGGAGGAGGAAGGAGGGAGGAGGAGAGGAGAGGAGGAAGGAGGAGGAGGAGGAGGAGGAGGAGGAAGAGGAGGAGGAGGAGGAGGAAGAGGAGGAGGAAGGAGGAGGAGGAGGAGGAGGAGGAGGAGGAGGAGGAAGAGGAGGAGGAGGAAGAAAGGGGGCGAGTCAGGTTATTTCATGATTGTTGCATTGATGAAAAGAAAATCCTCAAAGGGTTTAAGTTCTCACGCCTCAAGTCGATACCTCTCTCTCTCTCTCTCTCTCTCCCTCTCTCCCTCTCCCTCTCTCTCTCTCCCTCTCTTCCTGCTTCTCTCCGTCTATCTGGTGGTAATTCCTCCAAGTGAAGACCTTTCTCTCTCTCTCCATTCTTCTTCTTTCCATTCACCTCCTTTCATCCTCCGCCTGTATCTCTGCTGTCGGTCCAGAGCGGAGACACATCACGATGAACCTGGCGGTCGATGCCCCCCCCCCCCCCCCCCCCCCCCGCCCCCCGCGTCGTGATTCATCTCCTCGTTGATTCCTCCTCCTCTCGGGAGGAACGCTCTTCGTCGGTGCGTCGCCCACTTGGCTCAATCAATGCTCCGCGCTCCTCTCCTCTCGTCTTCCTCGCTCACCTTAACAACTCTCTCGAAATGTAATATCGACGCTCGCCGTGAGGAATGCGCGACGCGGCGCCCGCGGAGCGAGGTCGTCGCCGCGATTTGAGAAGGCGTGGAACGCGGCGGCGCGTATGGATCGGCGCTCGGCGGGGAGACGCTCGACTCATGGCGGATCAAAGCGGAGCTATTCCACCTCGAGGTCGCTATGACGATGACGCGGCGAGGCCTCGCTCTGCGTTCCTCCATCAGCACCGAGAGAAGAACGTGAGCAGAGGAGGAGGAGGAGGAGGAGGAGGAGGAGGAGGAGGAGGAGGAGGAGGAGGAGCGCCGGCTGAGGAGGAGGAGGAGACGCGTGGGGGTCCCCAGACCCCCTAGAGGATACCAGGTCTAAGGACCCCAGACCCCCTAGAGGACACCAGGTCTAAAGACCCCAGACCCCTTAGAGGACACCAGGTCTAAAGACCCCAGACCCCCTAGAGGATACCAGGTCTAAGGACCCCAGACCCCCTAGAGGATACCAGGTCTAAGGACCCCAGACCCCTTAGAGGACACCAGGTCTAAAGACCCCAGAGCCCCTAGAGGACACCAGGTCTAAGGACCCCAGACCCCCTAGAGGACACCAGGTCTAAGGACCCCAGACCCCTTAGAGGACACCAGGTCTAAAGACCCCAGACCCCTAGAGGACACCAGGTCTGAAGACCCCAGACCCCTAGAGGACACCAGGTCTAAAGACCCCAGACCCCTAGAGGACACCAGGTCTGAAGACCCCAGACCCCTAGAGGACACCAGGTCTAAAGACCCCAGACCCCCTAGAGGACACCAGGTCTAAAGACCCCAGATCCCCTAGAGGACACCAGGTCTAAAGACCCCAGACCCTTAGAGGACACCAGGTCTGAAGACCCCAGACCCCTTAGAGGACACCAGGTCTAAAGACCCCAGACCCCTAGAGGACACCAGGTCTAAAGACCCCAGACCCTTAGAGGACACCAGGTCTAATGACCCCAGACCCCTTAGAGGACACCAGGTCTGAAGACCCCAGACCCCTAGAGGACACCAGGTCTGAAGACCCCAGACCCCCTAGAGGACACCAGGTCTGAAGACCCCAGACCCCCTAGAGGATACCAGGTCTGAAGACCCCAGACCCCTAGAGGACACCAGGTCTAAAGACCCCAGACCCTTAGAGGACACCAGGTCTAATGACCCCAGACCCCCTAGAGGATACCAGGTCTGAAGACCCCAGACCCCTAGAGGACACCAGGTCTAAAGACCCCAGACCCCTAGAGGACACCAGGTCTGAAGACCCCAGACCCCCTAGAGGACAGGTGTCAAACACAAGGCCCGCGGGCCGAATCCGGTCCACCACGTCCTTTTACGTGGCCCCTGAAGTGGTGATGTTCGTAGAGGAACATTTCTGAAAAACATCCTACCGTATATTTAAAGGGTTCAAATGAAATACTATACTATTAGAGATATGTTCTCATGTACAATATGTATACAGTCAAATAAACAACAATCAAAGGCATGGACCACGATCCAGACCTCCGTGATCCATCAGCAGACGGAGGGAGAGAGGAGGAGTGGGCGGGGCATCAGCAGGGCCATGGCGTCAGACCCAGCAGGTCCAATGGACCCTGTGAGACTCCAGAAGGCCTCTCGAGGCCTCGTGAGACCAGAGCCAGGCTGACGGAGGTGATGGAGTAAACCTCGTGAGCTCACTGTCGGGTAACTTTCCTCTGGAGTTTCCTCCGGTCCTCGCCATGTGGCCGGCCGCCCTCTGACCCCCGTCAGAACGAGGAGAGCTAGCCCCGCGGAGCCCTGCTCTGTCACTTTAAGGGCTAATGGCTCCCATCCCCCGACGTGAGGCCATTAGGGGCCTAATACAGCAAAGTGGGCCGGCTTTGGGTGTTTCGGGGGTAACAGATTGTTTCCAAAGCAGTTGCAAGGCGCCACCTCATTGGGAGGAGGCCTCATCAATCATCATTCCACTGGCTTTAAACGGCGGTGCGCCTCCTCAGGGATTTCAGGATTGAACTGCCACGGAGATAAAGGGATGTTTTCTAGTCTAAGCAGTTTCTAAAGTATCCGAACCCCGGCTCAGCGTTCGGATGGAGTCGCTGAATGTTTCAGGAAACTCCAGCGTGACATTACTGAGGAGGAACCGTGAGCAGGTGGACATGGCGCTGACTGAGGACGACACTCGGCCGCCTCATTAGGCTGCTCTGTAAAGGGGATACTGTTAAGGAGGAGGTGAAGAGGACTATTGTTGCTCTCTTCATCAAACCACTATTAAATATGATTTATTCCATCTCCAGCCTCATTGAACCCGGGCCCTGTTACAGCTGATTACTGGACTGCGCTTCCATCTGAAATGACTTAAATTACTGCAGATCTTTTGCTTAGATTCAATACACTCTGGTCTCAGTGTGCTGGAGGGGGGGGGGGGGGCTATCCTGGCTCTGCAAAGGTAACATCATCTGCCTAGCAACAGCGTCACATCTTTAAATCTCAGAATGGTTGGCAGATTTAGTTTTAACCAGGCTAGCTATCTGTCTAGTCTTTATGCTAAGCTAAGCTAACACACATACATACAAGTGGTAACTTCTCATTTTCTCTTCCAACTCTCTGCAATTTAAAGACTAGAAGTATTTTCCAACATCGAATAATTCTTTAAACGCCAATGAAACCTCCAAAAAACACATGTCTTATGTATCTGTTCATCTCTACTCAAGTAGAGATCTGCTAAATGTAATGTCATGTAAAAGTAGTTTCATCTCCTTCAAGGGAAAGCGTTCTGCGTTAGAACAGTTGTTCTACATCCAAGAGGCTCGGTTGACCTTTCACCCCTGAACCCTGAACCAGTCCTTACGTGAGGTTACACGTGTCTTTTATAACTTGCACAACTGCGATACTATTTTCATCTCCGCTTCGAAAGAATACTTTTCCAATAATTTATTCTGTGTTTGTTTTGTGTTTAACAAAAACAGGCCGGGCACATTATTCACTAATCCTCATGTTGACAGGATAATGACAGCTTTAGGAAGTCTGGGTCTATCCACCCTCTTAGAGGAAAGCCACAGCAGCAGTGATGTCCAACAAGATGCTCGTTAAGTGACAGCTGGATGCACGCCTCTGAATACAGAAGAGCCAACAACGATTACAGAAGCCTCCAGCACCAGCACCCCATCATTCATGTGCATCTCCTCATTCATGTGCATCTCCTCATTCATGTGCATCTCCTCATTCATGTGCATCTCCTCATTCATGTGCATCTCCTCATTCATGTGCACCCCATCATTCATGTGCATCTCCTCATTCATGTGCATCTCCTCATTCATGTGCACCCCATCATTCATGTGTTGCACCCCATCATTCATGTGCATCTCATCATTCATGTGCATCCCATCATTTATGTGCATCCCATCATTTATGTGCATCTCATAATTTATGTGCATCTCATAATTTATGTGCATCTCATAATTTATGTGCATCTCATTATGTATATGGACCTAATCATTTATGTGCATCTTATTATTTATATGCATCTACTTATTTATGTACATCTCATCATTTATGTGCATCTCATCATTTATCTGCGTCTCATTATTTATGTGCGTCTCATTATTTATGTGCGTCTCATCATGTATCTGTTGCATCTCATCTCTCTCCTAAACTCAAACTTGTCAACTGAAGTTATTTTTCTGACTTCAATTTTTATTGCCACCATCACTTTTCTAGTACAATGAGTTCTTTTGTGAACCTCGTCATTTCCTAAACTCTTGGCAGGCTGGTGACAACCTGCTGGTGTGGGTTGTAGACGTGGAGCGGTGATCAGCTTAGTGAGGCTCATGTTGACGTGTTGCAGAGGATCTGAATGATCTGTTCAAGAAGAGTTACTCTCCTGTGTGGATCAGGTGGAATCATCAGGGCAGCAGGGAAACGCTTATAAATCATCTAAACATGCAGAGCCAGTGAAAACCTCTTGACCACGAACGTCCATATGGCCTCACGCTGACGCTAATGAGGGGCTGCAGCAAATGAGATGCAGATTAAAATGCTGTGTCAGTCAGTGTCAGGTGAGGGGGACGTGTTATTACACCGGTACTCTTCTTCTAAAATAAGATCACATCGAATAAAATGAACAGTAGGCTTTCCTTCTCTACTTCGCAAAACACATTTTATGAAAACATGAATTCCTATGTATTGAACATCCTCTCTCTGCATCCCTAACGTCTGTGCGTCCTCGCTGGTCCGTTAGCACGGCGCTACGTAGCAAGGTGAAGTCTGGCAGCCACACAGAGAGGGAGATGGACTCCACCTCTGAAGAGAGATGTATAGATGTATATCAGAAGATACGTGTCCTCCTCTGATCTCTCTCCATCTCTTTCCTCCTCCGACATGTTCCCTCCCCTCATCCCTCGTGTTCGGCGGCCCTCCCTGCTCCGCACACACGTCCGTGCTGCATTCAGGAACCAACCAGTCACAGTGAGAGCCAGGATGGGTGGAGGTGGTGGTGGTGGAGGTGGTGGGGGGAAGTAAACCATGTGCCAGCGCTGTTATTTTCTTCCTCACAGTTCCCGCTGCCGTCTGCCGGAGAGACAGCGAGGGGAAAGTGGGCCAGCGCCAACCCGGGGCGATGCAAATCTGTCTGAGTTTAGGAATCTAGTGATCAGACCCAGCCGGGCGCTTTGCTGCATCCGACTTCTCTCTTGCACTCATTTCCTCACTCCTCTTTGCCACGTCCCCCCCCTCCTGGCTCTGCCATCTGCTGCCGGAGCCCAGGAGACGGCCGGTTGGCCACCAGGGGGCTCAGACTGAGAGCCCGGCACCGCGGCTGCTGATTCTAGAATAATCTGCGCGGCGCCGCCGTGGCTCTCGCCGCTCCCGTGGCTCTCGCCGCTCTCGCCGCTCTCGCCGCTCTCCCTCGCGGGCGCCGCAGCCACTCGAGCGTGTGCCGGCAATTAAGCGCGGCGTTAAGTTAATAAAATGCAATTTTTGCTAAAAGGCAAAAGCAGGAAGGTGAACAGAGCAGAGTGAGAGGGCGGAGCCTCAGAGCACCAATCCGTGTGCGTTATCATCTCATATTTCTTGGCGGGGGAACGTCAAATCAATTCTACGTACGACCAGAAACGTTCATGAGGAGTTGAGCTGATTTTCTTTAATGAAAAATAAAGAGAGACAATTTGAAAAGGCTATATTTTGGTAGTCATGCATCCATGAGAAGGCCCTGAGCTCCTCCCCTCGCCCTCGCCGCCTCTCCGATGTTTCTCTCTCTCTCCAGCGAACGGGCGCCGGCTCATTAACGCCTCGGCGTCTGCCGGCCGGCGGTGATCACCGGAGAGGAGGACTCTCAGGACGAGAGGAACACACTCAGGCATCTGTTTCCACTTTTAGCCACAGGTCTGACCATTAAGATTCCTGCTGAGTGCGGCTATTTTTACCCTCCGTCCATACGGTGCACTTACTGTCAACTGCTGCTGGGTGTGTGTGTGTGTGTGTGTGTGTGTGTGTGTGTGGGGGGGATTAATCCCATACTGCAAGTAAACAGACCACTTCCATATTGCGTACACCCCAGAGTGTTTTATGTGTATCCTAGAGAAATAGAAGGACATTGTGGACAATGTGGCAGCGCCCTGCTCTCTACAGGTGGAGGTGTGTTCAGGGTCCGCCTGAAGAACATTTAAAACAGCTTTAAGGGCATCAGAGTGAAACCAGAAGCTCTGAGCTCGACTCCCCGTGTGATGTGTGATGAAATGTTCTTCAAATAGTGAGCAGAAGACGAGATGACACGATAATCTTATATTTATGGGCGTCTCCACCGGAGGGATCAGCAACAGATACACAAAAGATTCAATGTAAAGAAATATAGTTTAATGAAAATGATTAAACCCTTAAATCTATAATGTCTCACTGAGGGGAGAGGGGCCACAGAGTCCTGGTGGGTCCACAGAGTCCTGGTGGGTCCACAGAGTCCTTTTGGTCCACAGAGTCCTGGTGGGTCCAAGGAGTCTCTGTGGTATTTGGGACCTTTTCTGAACTGAGTCAAGTGGACGTGATGAAGAGGAGAGGACTTCATCACAAAGCCAATATCTGATCAGACCAACCACTCACATCCATAATGTCTGATGCGTGACCTGGGACCCCAATCTGTGAGTCATCACGGCCTCATCAGGTGTGCAGGACGGCGGGTTGGGGGGTAACAACGAGTCCGGGTCAAAGGTCAGGACCCGCCCACCGGGCTCAGAGGGTCTCCTCGTACAACTGGAGGGATCTTGAGACGTCTGTACGAACAAATATATACACTAAATCAAATGTTATATTATGACAGCAATACAGGCAGCTCGGGGCCCGAGGAGGACCCGGACCAGGACCAGCACCAGGACCAGGACCAGGGCCAGGACCAGGACCAGGACCAGGACCAGGACCAGGGCCAGGACCAGGACCAGGACCAGGATCAGGGCCAGGACCAGGACCAGGACCAGGACCAGGGCCAGGACCAGGACCAGGACCAGGATCAGGGCCAGGACCAGGACCAGGACCAGTCTCCACAGTTAAACCCCGTCACTGCTGTGTCTTGAGAGGAGGATCTGTCCCCAGCTGCTCTGACGTGGACCCGGCATATGAAGCTCATCTCAGTATTTACTTTTTTGTTGCAAGCTAAAATAAAAAGTGCTTCACTTCTTCCAAATGTTGTTCATTTTATTAAAAATTCATTATTAATGTTGTTTTATAAACATAGTTCGGGAAGGAAGGCCACGCCCCCTTACTCAGCCAATCATCCGAGCCCTCGGATTTAAACACATCGCACCTGTTCTCTCCCTCTCCGTCTCTGCTCTTCCCTCCCTCCCTCCCTCCCTCCCTCCCTCCCTCCCTCCCTCCCTCCCTCCCTCCCTCCCTCCCTCCCTCCCTCCCTCTCTCCCTCCCTCCCTCCCTCCCTACAGGAACAACGGGGGGAATCTGCACCACATTAGATGACAAGAATATAACATCTCGGTTCTTTTGATTGACAACACTTGACACCCAAATAAGCTGAATTTAAACCTGCTGGACAATTCAGTTAAATGCATTTATTTCTACAATTAAGTACTTTATTATTTATTATCTATTATCTATTATTTACTATTTATTATTTATCATTTATCATTTATTATTTATTATTTATTATTTGTTATTCATTATTTAATATTTAATATTTATTATATATTATTTATTATTCATTATTTATTATTTATTAATTTAAGTCACGTTTTTGAAACACTTTTTGTTGAAATATAATGTATTTTCTATTAGAGTGAGTCGCAGGTGTTCGTCCTCTCATCCACAACGAGTCTCATTGTTCTTCATCAGGTTCATGAAATAAACCAACATTAATGTTTTGTTCTATGATATAAACTTTACTTTTGAAGTTTGCTCACATGTTTTAATTCATTATTTATTAGTTGCTTTTTGCTTGTTGCACCAAAGACCCGACACAAATATATGGAAGTCGTATTTAGTCAGCGTGCTTCGTGTTACCATGGTAACTCGGATGATACGGGAAGTTTCGAGTGGCAAAGACCTATAGATCTGATAACCGTATCTATGGATCTGATAACCGTATCTATAGATCTGATAACCGTATCTATGGATCTGATAACCGTATCTATGGATCTGATAACCGTATCTATAGATCTGATAACCGTATCTATAGATCTGATAACCGTATCTATGGATCTGATAACCGTATCTATGGATCTGATAACCGTATCTATGGATCTGATAACCGTATCTATGGATCTGATAACCGTATCTATGGATCTGATAACCGTATCTATGGATCTGATAACCGTATCTATGGATCTGATAACCGTATCTATAGATCTGATAACCGTATCTATGGATCTGATAACCGTATCTATGGATCTGATAACCGTATCTATGATCTGATAACCGTATCTATGGATCTGATAACCGTATCTATGGATCTGATAACCGTATCTATGGATCTGATAACCGTATCTATGGATCTGATAACCGTATCTATAGATCTGATAACCGTATCTATGGATCTGATAACCGTATCTATAGATCTGATAACCGTATCTATGGATCTGATAACCGTATCTATAGATCTGATAACCGTATCTATAGATCTGATAACCGTATCTATAGATCTGATAACCGTATCTATGGATCTGATAACCGTATCTATGGATCTGATAACTGTGTCTATAGATCTGATAACCGTATCTATAGATCTGATAACCGTATCTATAGATCTGATAACTGTGTCGATGGATCTGATAACCGTATCTATAGATCTGATAACCGTATCTATGGATCTGATAACCGTATCTATGGATCTGATAACCGTATCTATGGATCTGATAACTGTGTCTTAAAAAAATAAATAGATTCTAGTGTAATGAGATTTTGTATTAATCATGTTTTATTGGTGTTTACGTCGTCTCACTAGGTAATAAATCTACCTGAAACAAAGGTGAAAGACATCCTCACAATCAGGGTTCTATAGCTCAGCGATGCTTCATCAAATTAAATAATACCCAGGGGGCTTTGCGGCGGCATTCGGCTGCAGCTTCACTAGAATTGTCAATTCTTTCTAATGAAGAAGAGTTTGAGAGACATCTGATCTGTAGCCGCCGTGGTTTCTGGCGGCGTGGCACTTCTCCAACGCCGTGCATCACTTTTATCTCCCTCCCGTCAACCCGTCCGCTGGAATGGACGCTCGTGGGGGATATTTATAATTTATGTTGTTGGACATCGGAAAGCTTATGGGATCTATTCGATCGCGCTCTCTCAATTATGCCATTTAACGTGTTCATTTGAGGAAGATTGTGCCTCCCCCTCATCGATACATCACGTTTATGTCTGGCGTCGTTTCGCCTGGATGCATTTTGATTAAATGGAATTGCTGAAGAATTAAGCGGCGCTCCGTTGTCCGACGTGACGGACGCGAGCCGGCTGGCTTCCCGTCTGCAGGAGGAGAGTTTCTAATTCTTTGGATGCTCCAAAAAGATGTTTTGGAGCTCATAATTACTGACGGATTCAAATCCTGTCACTTTGACGCGTCTCACTGTCACACGGCGACATGATGAGCGCGAGGCGTCTCTATGGCGATGGTTAGAGCGCCGCTGGCCACGTTGGTGTAGCTTCATCTGGAGATGCTCGTGTGTTTTTAATCTACATGATGGGTTGGCTGTGAGGTCATCTGCACAGCGATATGCTGATGGGAGCACGAGGGCTCTGGGTAAACTTTTTATGGGCCGCAGTTAAAAGAGAAGAAAGCAAATACCACACTGCACTGTGCTCACACACACACACACACACACACACACACACACACACACACACACACACACACACACACACACACACACTCACAGCCCCGTGAGCAAACAGCAAGCATCAATATCTTCCACATGCCAGAGAAAACAGGTGAGATGTCTATAAACACGGAGCACGAGGAGACGGCTGTCTGCTGCTCATCACTCGCTAATAATCAAATAATATTACAACTAAAATCATCTTCAGCTCGGGGGAGGAGCTACACGTGACATTCAAGGGTAATTAATTCAGTCTAGCATTTTAGTATATTCATAGCCTGCATTGACATATTGCAATATCCTGGATGGGGTTAGATGGGGTTAGATGGGGCTAGATGGGGATATATGAGACTATATTGGACTATATGTGGATAGATGGGCTAGATGAGGCTAGTTATGGGTAGCTGGGGCTAGATGGGGATAGATGAGGCAAAATGAGACTATATAGGGATAGTTGGGGATATATGTGACTATACAGGGATAGATGGGGCTAGATGGGGCTAGATAAGGCTAGATGGGGCTATATGAGCCTATATGGGACTATATGGGACTAGATGGGACTATATGGGACTAGATGGGACTATATAGGAGAAGATGGGACTAGATGGGACTAGGTGGGGCTATAATAGTAACAGTAACCAGCAGAGAGAAGGACATCATTCTGATGAACCTCCAGAGTCTCTAGCTGAGCGACAGACGCTTCATCTTCCACAAACAAAAACATCCTCCGTGGTATGTGGTGCTCAGCACACGCGTGTTCCAGGTCACGGTAGTCGTGGGTTGGTGCTCTTGGAGCCGATGGAGGAAGGTGGTGCGGCTCCAGCAGGTGTCCTTCTCCTGCATTGATCTCCTTTATAATTGGTTGCACCACATCTCATTCAAAGGGCTGCGGTGGGAGGACGCCGCGCCGCGCCGTGCCGTGGCGTCCTCCGCCTTCAGAGCGGGAGGAAGAGGAGTTTATTTCTGACGCGGTGGAATTATAAATGATACTCGGCTCTTGGATGCACATAATTAGGAGCGGCGCTGTGTGTGGATGAGGGATGAAGACTTTACACATCAGCCGGGCCTCTTTGATGTGTGGGGAGCCGAGGTGTCGCGTCTCCCTCTGAATGACACTCCCCCCTCTCGTCTCCCCCCCCTCTCGCACCCCCCCCCCTCTCCCTCCCCTGCCTCCTCTCTTCCCGCGTGGTTGTCCACGACCATCCGTCTGCACCAGTGGTTTCAAACCACGGCTCTGACAAGCAGGTGTGCCTCCTCTGAAAGGTACTCTTGTTGTGCAGTGTGTGGGGGCAGGAGGTGGAGTGAGTGTGTGTGTGTGTGTGTGAGTGTGTGCGTGTGTGTGAGTGTGAGTGAATGTGAGTGTGTGTGTGTGTGTGCGTGTGTGTGTTTCCTCTCAACCGTGCTGTCGCCTGCCAACTGTAACCCCCCCCCCCCCCAGTGGATTTATAAAGGCCTTCATGGAGGCTCTCGTGTCACAACACTGAAGTCTTCGTTTCATCGTCGCTTGTGTCTGACATGTTGGAGTATATCTGTTATATATATATATATATATATATATATATATATATTATATGTGAGCTGGTTTAAACCTGAAGGTTGAGCCATACGAGGAACTGAAGAACATCTGTCTGCCTTGAATTAACTCCAGAATATTGATGATTCATAATTTTAGTGTTTGAGTTTGATCAAGAGAAGACAAAGATAAATAACATCCGATAATTCTATTTCTGAGAATTTCATTTTTTACTCTTTTCCTTGAGCTTCTCAGCGATGTAAAAATGTGTCGACAACAGTCCACTGCAGGTATTAGACCAGAGTTATCAAACCCAGAGTTATCAGACCAGAGTTATCAGACCAGAGTTATCAGACCAGAGTTATCAAACCAGAGTTATCAGACTAGAGTTATCAGACCAGAGTTATCAAACCAGAGGTATCAGACCAGAGTTATCAGACCAGAGTTATCAGACCAGAGTTATCAGACCAGAGGTATCAGACCAGAGTTATCAAACCAGAGGTATCAGACCAGAGGTATCAAACCAGAGGTATCAGACCAGAGGTATCAGACCAGAGTTATCAGACCAGAGTTATCAAACCCAGAGTAATCAGACCAGAGTAATCAGACCAAGTCCTATGGATGTATTATGATTGGCCCTCTAAGAGCAGCTCCCCCTCGGGTTCGATCCTCGTTACTACCGGATGAAAAACATCCACATCATGTTCCTGGAAGTTTCCACCGAGGGTTTTTGTTATGAATTCTTATCTTAATGTCTCTGGTTCTTCATTCTGAGACGCTCAGAGTTTACAGGAGCGCGGGGCGGCGGAGAATGTCTGCTCGCATTCCCGTGTGTGGTCCGTGGGAAAGGGGGGGGGGAGGGGGGGCTTCAAAGCCTTCTGGTGGGTTTCTGACATATGGGGGGGCAGCGTACAGACCTGAGTGAGGGGCGCGTACGAGGTGGGCTCGAGTGAGACGCCAACCACACACGGATAATCTGGCACGCCGTCAGAGCCTCCTGGCAGCTCTCCGAGGCGACGTGGAGAACCAGATGAAACGAGTTTCTCTCCACGGCAACGGTCGCTTCTGACGGTTCTGCACTTTGACTTGATCAGATTGTTTAGTCCTCAGCTGAAAGAACAACAACAACAACAACAACAACAACAACAACCTGCAGCTCTTGAATCAGGAAACACAGGTAGGCATATGGCCTGAGTTCACGGCCCGGTTCACTTCTCCGCCCCTCACCTCCTCGCCCCTCATCTCCTCGCCCCTCATCTCCTCGCCCCTCATCTCCTCGCTCCTCAACTCCTCGCCCCTCATCTCCTCGCCCCTCATCTCCTCGCTCCTCACCTCCTCGCCCCTCATCTCCTCACCCCTCATCTCTTCGCCCCTCACCTCCTCGCCCCTCATCTCCTCGCCCCTCATCTCCTCGCTCCTCAAGTCCTCGCCCCTCATCTCCTCGCCCCTCACCTCCTCGCCCCTTACCTCCTCGCCCCTTACCTCCTCGCCCCTCATCTCCTCGCTCCTCATATCCTCTCTCCTCATCTCCTCTCCGCCCGTCACATCCATCTCCCTCGTCCTTTGATGTGATTATCTCGTGACTGATGAGCCGGAGGTGTGAGGTTTCCTTCTGTACAGCGCGCGGCGCGTTGTGTTCAATGTCCCCGGGAAACACAGATGTCACGTTGCCTCCTTGTGGCGACGCGGTCCCACGTGAGTCGTCATTATGAACAGCTCGGCGCCCGCCGGCTGGCCGGGAACACGACGGTGGGACTCCGTGTTTGGATCTCGCCGCTGGTGATGATGTCATGAAGTGACTTCAGGCGTGTGGTCAGACTCTAGAGAGGCCTGAGACACACGAGTCCATCTCTCTGGTTGTTGTTGTTGACTTCTTAAACTCACTGTGTGTGATCCACACATAACAGATCCACATGTGCCCAACAGCATCCTACTCCTTCTAGACCTCAAGGAAAGGGAGAAGGAGATGAGAAGGAACCTCAGATTCACTACTTGATGGACAGAAATCGTTTTAATTGAAGACTGAGGACCAGAGGAGACCCGGTCCAGGTCCAGAGCTGAAGACCAGGACCCCTCAGCCTCCTCCAGACTGAGGACCAGAGGAGATGTGGTCCAGAGATGAGGACCAGGACCCCTCAGCCTCCTCCAGATTCAACGCCTGCTGAAAGAGCCCCGAGGCCCCGAGGACCCTGCTGCTCCGGCTGTGACCTCAAGGTGTGAGGTCATGTGAGCGTGGATGGAAATAGAGGTGTGTGTGTGTGTTTGTGTGTGTGCGTGTGTGTGTGTTTACTCTCAACCGCTTTTCCCTCCATTAATTCCTCCTCTCCTCTAATTCGATAGAAATAAAAAACACCCAGTCAGATTGGACCGCCTAGTGCCCGCCTAGCGCCCGCCTAGCGCCCGCCTAGCGCCCGCCTAGCGCCCGCCTAGCGCCCGCCTAGCGCCCGCCTAGCGCTCACAGCGTTGGCAGATCAGTTTTTGACTGAAATGTCTGGATGTGGTGTGTGGTGTATGTGTGTGTGTGTGTGTGTGTGTGTGTGTGTGTCGTGTGTATATATTTGTGTGTGTGAGTGTTTGTGTATGTGAGTGTGTGGTGTGTGTTCGGTATGTGTGAGTGAGTGTGTGTGAGTGTATGTGTGTGTGTGAGCGTATATGTAAGTGTATATGTGATTGTATGTGTGTGTGTGAGCGTATATGTAAGTGTATATGTGATTGTATGTGTGTGTCTAAGTGTGTGTGTGCATGTATGAGTGTGTGGTGTGTGTACGATTGTGTGTATGTGTGTGTGTATCCTGGATCAACGTATTGGTGATCAATATGAATCGACCTGCGTAACGTTCAGGGACCGTCAGTCCTCTCAGACTTTTTGTTGATGTCATTAATATGGAAGACGAGCAGTGACCTCAGAGGAGGAGACACGGGGGCGTAGATTGGGTTTCTGCTCCGTCACCTGGCCTCATCACAGGGGGTCGACTGCATGGAGGAATGTGACAGAGGAATGTGACGGAGGAATGTAACAGAGGAATGTGACGGAGGAATGTAACAGAGGAATGTGACAGAGGAATGTGATGGAGGAATGTGACAGAGGAATGTGACAGAGGAATGTGATGGAGGAATGTGACAGAGGAATGTGATGGAGGAATGTGACGGAGGAATGTGACGGAGGAATGTGACAGAGGAATGTGATGGAGGAATGTGACGGAGGAATGTGACAGAGGAATGTGACAGAGGAATGTGATGGAGGAATGTGACGGAGGAATGTGACGGAGGAATGTGACAGAGGAATGTGACGGAGGAACATGATGGAGGAATGTGACGGAGGAACATGGTGGAGGAATGTGACGGAGGAACATGATGGAGGAATGTGATGGAGGAACATGATGAAGGAATGTGATGGAGGAAAATGATGGAGGAGCATGATGGAGGAACATGATGGAGGAATGTGATGGAGGAATGTGATGGAGGAACATGATGGAGGAACATGATGGAGGAACATGATGGAGGAACATGATGGAGGAATGTGATGGAGGAATGTAACAGAGGAATGTGATGGAGGAATGTGACGGAGGAATGTGATGGAGGAATGTGATGGAGGAATGTAACAGAGGAATGTGATGGAGGAATGTGATGGAGGAATGTAACAGAGGAATGTGATGGAGGAATGTGATGGAGGAATGTGACAGAGGAATGTGATGGAGGAATGTGTCTTTGAAGAACTCTTGAATGACATGGTTCTTTAGAGAACTCTGGTTTGAAAGTTCTTTGTGGAACCATAAATGGTTCTTCAGAGTGTCTCTGAAGAGCCGTTTCTGGTTCCTGATGCTCCTCCATGGTTCTGCCTGCACCGTCATTTTAATAGAGAATGAAGTTTATATCGTTTCATTTCCAGACTTCTTCTTCGTGAAGCTTTACTTTTTATTGTTTGGTTTGAGTCATAGAATCAGAACAATAAACAAACTGAAACCAGAACATCGACTTCAGAGCAGCAGATCAGTGTGAGCGCCACACACACACACACACACACACACACGGATATGGATTACCTCCTCGCAGTGTGTGTGTGTGTGTGTGTGTGTGTGTGTGTGTGTGTGTGTGATGTTCTCACTGGGGGTCAAGGTGCATTCAGGGCCCGGTGTTCCTGCAGCTCAGTGCAGGTTTCCATGGAGCCGTTGTTCTTCCTGCTCTGCAGAGGGACGTGGGGATGATGTTCATGAGCGCGTCGGTAACACGGCTCATTGTGTACGGATCAATTATTCATCATCACACATCAAAGGACAGTTAGCATCTGATCGCTACATGCTGAGAACACTGAGAGGAGATGCACGCTGGGTGTGTATGTGTGTGTATATGTGTGCATGTATCTATGTATTGTGTGTTTGAATGTATTCTCTCTCTGTGTGTGTGTATGTATGTGTGTAGGTGTGTATGTGTTTGTGTATGTATGTGTGTATATGTATGTGTGTGCATATGTACAGTATGTATAAATGTATGTATGTGTGTGTGTATGTATAAATATGTATATGTATGTATGTGTGTGTATTCATGTGTATATGTATGTGTATTTGTGTGTGTATGTATGTGTGTATGTGTGTATAAATATGTATATGTACAGTATGTCTGTGTATGTTTGTGTGTATATTTATGTGTATTTGTGTGTGTATTTATGTGTGTGTATGTATGTGTGTGTATTAATGTGTGTATATGTATGTGTATTTGTGTGTATGTATGTGTGTATGTGTGTGTTTATGTATGCATGTGTGTGTATGTATATATGTATGCATGTGTGTGTATGTATGTATGTATGTATGTATATGTGTGTTTGTATGTATGTGTGTGTATGTGTGTGTATTGATGTATGAACGTATGAATGTACTCACATCAGGATACTTGTGTGTCTGTCTGTCTCCCTCGGTGTGTTTGTGTGTGTGTGTCTGTTTGTGTGTGTTATAGAGAGGGGGCGGGGCTAGTCCTCGTCAATGCAAGTCATGCCCTCCTGCCGTCCGGCTCCAGCTGCCGTGACGCTCCGGCTTATTGGCAAGTGAGGCAGGCGGTCGATACGGATTTCAACCGTATCTTAAAAGGGGTAATGGTGGCCTTTATGTGTGTCATTGTCACTTACCCACAAGTCACAGCTCCCGAGCGCCGCCATCCATCACCTGCCGCCTGCCGCACGCCGCCTTCGCCCTAACTGATTCACTTAAGTTGTGTTTGTTTGTTTGCTCTCAAAGTCACTTTCACTTACGCCGCCGGCACGCAGGGCGGGTCCTCTCAGAGACAGAAAGGGACGGTCAGGTCTTAAAGGGACAGTCAGCTCTTAAAGGGACCGTCAGCTCTCAAAGGGACAGTCAGCTCTTAAAGGGACGGTCAGCTCTTAAAGGGAAAGTCAGCTCTTAAAGGGACCGTCAGCTCTCAAAGGGACAGTCAGCTCTTAAAGGGACGGTCAGCTCTTAAAGGGAAAGTCAGCTCTTAAAGGGACCGTCAGCTCTTAAAGGGACAGTCAGCTCTTAAAGGGACAGTCAGCTCTTAAAGGGACCGTCAGCTCTTAGAGGGACAGTCAGAAAGAGACCGTCAGCTCTTAGAGGGACGGTCAGCTCTTAAAGGGACAGTCAGCTCTTAAAGGGACAGTCAGAAAGAGACAGTCAGCTCTTAGAGGGACGGTGCGCTCATAAAGGGACGGTCAGAAAGAGACAGTCAGCTCTTAAAGGGACAGTCAGCTCTTAAAGGGACAGTCAGAAAGAGACCGTCAGCTCTTAAAGGGACCGTCAGCTCTTAAAGGGACGGTAAGAAAGGTACGGTCAGCTCTTAAAGGGACCTTAAGCTCTTAAAGGGATAGTCAGCTCTTAAAGGGACGGTCAGCTCTTAGAGGGTCGGTCAGCTCTTAAAGGTACGGTCAGAAATGGACGGTCAGCTCTTAAAGGGGCGGTCAGCTCTAAAAGGGACGGTCAGAAAGGTACGGTCAGCTCTTAAAGGTACGGTCAGAAGGATATGGTCAGCTCTTAAAGGGACGGTCAGCTCTTAAAGGGACGGTCCGGTCAGAAAGGGACTGTCAGCTCTTAAAGGAACGATACGCTCCGAAAGGGACGCTCAGAAAGGATTGGTCAGCTCTTAAAGGGACAGTCAGCTTTTAAAGGGACCGTCAGCTCTTAAAGGGACGGTCAGCTCTTAAAGGGACAGTCAGCTCTTAAAGGGACAGTCAGGTCTTAAAGGGACGGTCAGCTCTTAAAGGGACAGTCAGCTCTAAAAAGGGACCGTCAGCTCTTAAACGGACAGTCAGCTCTTAAAGGGACAGTCAGCTCTTAAAGGGACAGTCCACTCAGAAAAACACATTTGGGGGGAATGGATGACAGAGAAAGTCATTTTTATTCTTCAATACTCCTTAATGAAGAAACAAAGTGTCTCCAGCAGAAGGAGCAGTTTTCTCATCCAGGGCAAAAGGGGAGGAGCTTGAGCCCCACCAGGGCTCTATCTCTGCGGTGGTGAACAGAAGTTTACAAGGATCCGGATGTTTCCATGAATAAAACACATTTAACAGCTCAGGGAAATAAAGCAACGTTGAATAATGAGTCACAGCCACTCGCCGCTTGGCTGTGGGCCTTTCCCCCCAGCGGTATTTTAGGATATTTTAATGATCTGTGCTTTGGATAAATGAGGAAGTAAGTAAGTTTAAACTGTAGGCAGACGGCTCTGGAAATGTATTCGTGCTGTTGATTCTTGGGATATGAAAACGGTTTGCTTTGCCCTCTGAGTGAAACTCCGTTAGCTTTGCCAAAGCTGCGGCTTCCCGATAAATACTGCGCTCACCTTGGCGACAGCAATTTCAGCCTCAAATACGTCTCTGTGTGCTTCGCCTGATGGTTCCAGCTCCTGGGAACCAAATGACAAACTCAAATGTTGGGGGAGAGAAGTGATATAGATCAATATTGGATTTCTTAGCACATCATAATCCGTCAATATTAACAGAGTTTAAATTTGAAACCGGGTGGTAATAATCACTCGTATTACAAGGCTACTTATTTCAACTCTACTTGCAGAGCAGAAAGGTTATTATTCATTAGTGATATTAATCAGACAAGAATATCTAGAGAGTGAGTTGTGGTCGAGGAATCGAAGTTTTGAATTATTATTCTTTTCATTTTTTCCAGGGCCGTTTTTTTAGGTTTAGGCAACACAAGTATTTGGTTTGTTTTAGGCAACAACAATAACAATAACAACAACAACAACAACAACATCAACACTATTCACATTTGTTTAGGGTTTAGTACTTGTTTATGGTTTAGGAAACATAATAACTTGTTTCGTGTTTAGGTAACATAAGGACCTGTATAGGGTTTAGGAAACCAAAATACTTGTTTAGGGTCTAGGAAACATACTGACTTGTTTAGGGTTTAGGAAACATAAGGACTTGTTTAGGGTTTAGGAACCATAAGGACTTGTTTAGGGTTCAGGTCACATAAGGACTTGTTTAGGTAATTGCTAACTAAAATGAGCAGTTTGTTGATGACAAACGGACCTTCAAGCTAACGGTTAACATTGGCGATTAGCAGTAGTAATTCTTGTTAGCAATGTTATGAGATCAATTAACCCAATTAACATTATCCACATCTGGATGGTGTGAGAGTGAAACACACAGTGAGCATCCAGGTGGTTAGCAGGTAGATTGGACCAATCAGCTGTGACCCGGCCAGCAGCAATGAGCATGAAGCAGGACGACGCTGTCCAGGTCCACGAGCTTACGCCATCACATGTAAAACAAATCCCCCGTGTCAGGCAGCTATGCTCAGCATGAACTAAGGCCTCTTTTAAAAGTAGTTAGCGTGACATATCATGGAAGCTTCATGGTTTTTGTTCCAGGATGGATGTTGGCAGAGCCGTTTCATCTTTGTGTATATTTACAAAGCTTTGGCTCATTTCAGCGGCTGACTGGCTGCGGTTGACGTTGCCCTGAGCGACTGGGAGAAGCCACAGCCAACGCTTCACTGACTTAAGTCGGGGGAGGAATGCTCGTTAGGGCAAACTATGTTGTCATGGTTAATTAAATACCCACCCCATATTTGAAGTTTGTTTTTCCTGCGCCGCTCCCCGTCTGACCCGCTCGGCCAAGAAGACGCCGCCACGGGAGCGAGCGGCGGCCACGCGAGGTCACCGCCGCCGCTCTGGAGTCTGACTGACGAGGGATGAACCGGCTTCACCTTTGCATATCCATTGTTAGACATAATTCTAGGGTCATAGTGATATTTTATGCTCATTTGGACATTATCAATGAGATACAGATACAGTAGTTCACTTTAAAATAAAGCATTCAACGGAAACATTTTTATAATAATATATATTAATGCAAAGAATAGAGAGATGTCGAAAGCTATTTTGTGTATTTCTAATTTGCTCGTTCACTGGAGACAGTTTCTAACTCTTTCTTTTCATTTGCCTCAAGTAACGTTAAATGTAAGCAGCTAACAATAGTAAAAAAAATACAGATTTATTATATATACATATATATTCTGTAACCACCTGGACTTACATTTCCTTTGAGCTCACCTCATTGGCTGTCGTTGAGAGACGTTACTTGGCAGAGTGAGACAGCAGCGCAGCAGCCTCCCCCAGGTCCTAGTGCCCGGGGATTATATCGTTAAGTATGATGATGGGCTATTGGATTATAATTTGAAGGTGGAGCAAACATAAAACCCAGAACGCACGCACGTCTGTAGCTTTAAGCCGCCCTAAATGAGGCCTAACGGCGGCCTAACGGCGCCCCCGCCTTCACAACTCTTGGCCAAAAACTCTGTTCTGGTTTTCATCTCTGGTCCGAGTGTTGTTGTGCAAAGCTTTGAAACAAAGCAGCGTGGAAACAAAGCAGCAGCAGCAAACCGACCAATGCTCTTCGGAAAACACTGTCTTATTCAATTGTTTCTGAGCCGCAGGAAAAGGAAGGAAAACAAGAAGAAAACAGCGGCATCACAATTGAGTGCTGGAGCAGTCACCTCGCGTCCACCTGCTGAACGAAAGGACTTCATTAGGTATTTTGTTTTCATCTAAGGCGGAACGCGAATCAATTGGACAATAGAGGTTTGTGTGCGTGTTTGTGTGTGCACGTGAAAGCTTGTGCCTGAAAGAAAGAGGGAGAATACCTATATATACTTATTACAAGGCACTCTCATTTACATATAGAGCACTGGGCCCTCAGGAGGTAAGTGGACTTTAACAGTGCGATAGCTCTGCTATTTATTGCTTTTCATGCTGCAGTGAATACCTGAGCGCCGCAACTTCTCAAACGTGGCGGTGAAATCCATCTACAAATGACCAGCAGCCATCAGGGTTCTTCAGTGAGAGCCTATGCACTCAGAGCCAGGAGGCTGTAAGACACACACTCCACTAATATCCACCAGACGCCGCCGCCGTCACGTTACGACGCGGCGGCGGCGGAATGAAAAAGTTTTCTCAAAGTTAATGAAAACTTCCAAACCTGACAATCTTATTGGATTCCATTTGTATTGCCTCTCCGAAAATATTGACGGCGCCACCCTGCCACACAATGTCAAATTGTCAGCCCGTCGACTAAAATAGTCACTTTACATTTTCAGGAAATGATGATACGATCCATCACCGTCAGGCTAATCTGCATTGGAAATGATATTACAAGCCCCAGAATAAACTGGTGTGTTTTGTCCGGTCCAGTCAGCGGCGTGGAAGATTTATAGCCGCGGCATCATTCTAAACATAATCTTAGTTCTGCCGTGTGACTTAGTGGTGATTTATAGTCACTCCGATTACTTGTAAACCACGGCGGGGACTGGCAGGAAAGGACAGCTTAATATGTTAACAGCCACCGTAGCACTGATGTGAATATACAGCTGGGCGTGGAGTTATGCAAATATGTCATCTCGCCGCACAGCTGCAGACGTGTCATCAGCGCCGGGCCGCGCTGATTACAGGGAGCCGTTGGCTTAATCACCTCCTCCATGCCCTCATTATTCACTGTCATCAGTATTCTTAAAATCCTAATTAGTTTTCATCTTCACTCTTATCAGGAGTATCGTGATTTTTACTTACTTTCCATATAAAAATAAACTAAAACATGTTTCCCTCTCTCATCTTCCGATACCTCTCGATGCCTCCGATACCTCTGATACCCTTCGATGACCTCTGAGTACCTCTGATGCCTCCAATGCCTCCAATGTCTACAATACCCTTCAATGCCTCCAATACTCTTCGATGTCTCCAATACCCTTCGATGCCTCCGATACCCTTCAATGCCTCCAATACCCTTCAATGCCTCCAATACCCTTCAATGCCTCCAATGCCTCCAATACCCTTCGATGCCTCCAATACCCTTCGATGCTTCCAATACCCTTCAATGCCTCAAATACCCTTCAATGCCTCCAATGCCTCCAATACCTTTCAATGCCTCCAATGCTTCCAATACCCTTCGATGCCTCCAATACTCTTCGATGCCTCCAATACCCTTCGATGCCTCCAATACCCTTCGATGCCTCCAATACCCTTCAATGCCTCCAATACCCTTCGATGCTTCCAATACCCTTCGATGCTTCCAATACCCTTCGATGCCTCCAATACCCTTCGATGCTTCCAATACCCTTCGATGCCTCCAATACCCTTCAATGCCTCCAATACCCTTCGATGCTTCCAATACCCTTCGATGCCCTTCGATGCATCCGTTGCATCCCGATCTGTGCTTGTATCCATTATTTTATCTTGACCTTTAGCAGTCTATTTACAATCTTATTTTTGCTACTACCAATAACAATTATTTTCCACAATACCACTAGTTATAGATATTGCATGTGCATTAGTACATAGGCAGAGAAGGTAGCCGGCTTGATCCCAACTCTCCTCCTAGTTCAAGTGTCCTCGAGCAAGGCACTGTACACCCAGTTGCTCCTAAGTGGCCCACTGCTCGTTAATAAGTACGGATGGGTCCAATACCGAGAAGAGTTTACCCACTGTGGGATCAATAAAGTGTTCTTTATTATTATTATGAAATGTGTTCACTGTGTCCTGCTCCTCTCATGGTTTCCTCTTGTTAATGGAAAAGCTTTAGTAGTTTATCTTACAGAAGAAGTGCAAAGAGACCAATTACGTTGTTGTTGCTTATTTCCGACATGCCGTTGGGTTCATTGGTCGTGTTTCCTGCTGTTAGTTTGAGAGGCGTTTCTAGATGAGAGTGGTGCACTTTGAGGTTTCTCTGCAAGGCCTCCATATATATTCCTCCTCAGAGAGTTTGTGCAACCTCACGTCGCTCGTCGACGCCTAATGCAAAAAGGAAAAGCAAAAGGAAAAGATCATTACTTTCATAACAGCCGCAGAAAGATGAAAATGACCCTGGAGCCCCGGAGCCCGATGGAGTCCAGCCTTGAGGCCCCTCTGCCTAATGAAACCGGGCTTCGGAGAGCCGCGGTGGCCGTGGTGACTAAGATGGAGTGACTCACCCAGATTAGCCTTTAGCCTTGGAGAAACACCCCGGTACCTTTGACTACTTATTGCTTCCTGCCTGCACAGATCATACATCTCAGTATTGATTGGCCTCGCCGGGTTCAGAGTCTAATTGTGGTGCTGGCCTCGCATTTCACCCGCAGTAATAGGTTACACAGAAGAATAAAGATGCAGTCCGCTGGATATTGATCACGGAGGAATCCACACCTCTGGCAAAATTAACGAGACAATGCATTTGGATCAATACCGCTTTCCTCCCCCCCCCCCCATGCTGTGTCTGTAATCCAAGCAAAAAAAAGTGCTGATTTGGGCTCATCTTTTCAAAAAGCGTCTCATTAAAGTTCATCATGCGGTATCAATTGTAGAGCCAGCAGGAATCTCATTATGGATTCGTGGGAGGGGAGGATGGGAGGGGGCGGGGGGGGGGGGGGGGGTCTTCAATTGTTTCGGTGTTACCGAGTCGAGCGCGTTCATTGGGAATGTGTAAACGAAGAGGCGTATCTGATCCCCCCCCGTACGGGGGGAGCAGAGCACTTCCTGTCGGGAATAGAGCGCCGTGTCATTCGGCATTAGATTAATGGCCTAATTACTCCTCTGAGTATTTTGTGGCTACCAACCAGCAGAAAAACTCATGGCATCAACATTTGTTAAAAAACATCAGACCGACCGACGGGCACGCCGCGGCGGACGGAAATCGATTCTTGATTGCCACAATTAGCACAACGGAGAGACTGATTGAAACAATGTGAATGTGGTTTTGGTGCCTGTGTGTGTGTGTGTGTGTGTGTGTGTGTGTGTGTGTGTGTGTGACTTATGATCGTAATGAACGGGTTCTTAGAAGCTACCGGGCAGCAAAGTGCTCACACATATAATTACTCACACTCGACACCGGGCCCTCCCACGGCGCCGGGCGGCGAGCATCCTGCTGCCTGTTTTCTCTCTGCAACAGAAAAGAATCATTACATCACCGCCTCCTTTAATCTCAAGCACACACACACACACGCACACACACGCACACACACGCACACACACACGTGCATATATAGGTGTATATATAGGTGTGTGTATATATATATATATATATATATATATATATATATATATATATATATATATATATATATGTGTATGTATATATATATTTGTATTTATATATATATATATATATATATATATATATATATACAAATATGTGTGTATATATTTATATATAAAAAAAAAAGATATATATATATATATATATATCTTTTTTTTTTTAAGTTTTTTTGTTAAAGTTCATACAGATCTCGAGCTGCCAGGTGTCTGGGGGAAGAACTTCTGAAGCCAGGGATTCATAATAAACAGTATATAATTCACAAAGAGGAGTCATCAGCATCGAGTTACCTTCATGAACCAGACGCGCTCACGGCCGTCAGTTCACTGTCAAAACCCCGTAAGAAAACTAATCTGTCTCAAGACTTTCACTGTGAATCATTCTGTGATTTTAAAGCTCCATTAGTCGTGAAGGTCGTCACGCTAACGGCTAAAAGAGGAGGCAAGGTTACCCCCAAAAGATCGCCAGCTGTTTCTCTCACTTCAGGTTTTCAGGAGACTCTTTAAAATAAGATGGCTTCAAAATAAAAGCTTCTTCAGCCTGGAAACATCTGTTTTCACTATACGCCCCAGAATGAATGCATTTCATTGATACCGGAGTCGTCCTATAGTTATAAAACCCATAGAACATCTTACAATCAACTCCACAGTTACAATGATAACACAGTGATCATACTTTCTCCTACATTCTTTATAATATCATATATTAATTATCATATATTGTATGTATTAATTTAAGACAGACTTTCATTTACATGTGCAAGTACATATAAAAATCCACTAAAACTCTAACATGTATATATATATATATATATATTTATTTCAATATATATATATATATGTATATATATTTATATATATGTATATATATATACTGTACAAATATATACACACATATATATATATATATATATATATATATATTTATACACACACACATACACATGATGTGACTGTACAATTGCAAGCGCTCGAAGGGAATTATAGTCTTACTAAATATATGATGGTGACTAATATGTTATTAAATTAAAATGTTGGTTATACTGCCAATAATATTCAGACATGGAGTCCCAGAGGTGCCAACAGAAATAAAACTTTACAAGGGAATCTCTGCATGTTTCTGGCAACTAAAAATATTTATTGAGGTTCATTTTTTCTGACTGGAGCATGTTTTTATCTTCATTTTATGTTTCCTCAGGTAATGTCTAAGTGTCCTTAATTTGGTTTCCGAGTACAGCCGGGACATTAGTACGGAGATAGGACACCGGAACAACAAGGGAAACAGGACCTCCTCCGGTTGGGAACACATATTCTATTTGTAGTTTTGTTCATGTCGATAATAAATGAGATGATACACTCACACCCAAAGAGTGATGCGAATATTCAAATATGAATATATGAGTTTACTCTCTTTACCATTTGTGGCTTTTCGATTCACTCGTGCCTTAAAGGGGGCGTGGATTAGAGGGGCGTGGCTTATTCCCATGGAAACAGTTATCATGTCCTTCATCCAGCATGAAGAACTAACCGCTAGTTCTGCTTCATACGTGTTGAGAACATCACACACGTGTGAACATGTAACGCCCTATAGCTCGGTGTCTTCCACCTCTACGTCTGAATGTCTCTTCAGCTCCACTAGAGCAGCACATTGACCAATGGAGGAGCAGCTCAACTCTGATTGGCTTTCGCAACTTGCCTTTTTTTCACAAATTTTTAACCCAAATTGAAATATTTCAACTTGAATTTCAAGGTGAATATTGGCGAGCCATCCGCCGAAAATTCTCGCCCATCTGGACCGCTCGTTTTCGTACGTTGACTTTGCTCATGGGGTCTACTCCAGTCTCGCCTCCCTCTCTTCCTCGCCGCCCCTCGTCTCCATCGCACACAGCCTCCTCTGTCGCTCCCTCTCCGTCTCTGACGGCGAGCAGCGAGCGGCCTGTCGGTCCTACCCCCCCCCCCCCCCCCCATGCATGTTGATGTACATGTGCAGAGAGAGAAGGCCACCCCCATTAATTAGGAGCAAGACACCGTTAAAAAGGATCCGCCAGGGGAGACGGCGGCGCCGCTCTCCACCTGCCCACGGCGTCCGCCCACAGCGCCGCTGATTGATGATGTCGTCCGTATCAGGGAGGCCCTTATCGGACGCGGACGCACCCGCGAAACAAAGCCGGGGTGAGAAGCTCGCTGTCGCTGTTCAGCTGATGAAGTGGAGGCCGGAGCCGCGAGCCGCCGTGAATGCTAATGCGCCCGGCAACATCAACCGCTCGCCGCCACGGCCTCACGCCGTAACGCTGACGCAGAGCAGCGTGTTCTCCTGTGAGGAGCAGAGCGGCGAGGTAAACATGATGAGCAGCGGACGAAGGTCACATGACCAGGATGCCAAACGGGTCACAGAGGGGAACACGGCGTCGGAGGAAGAGTCAATACAAGAGGACATGTAAACAACAGGAGTAAATGTAAACAACAGGAGTACATGTAAACAACAGGAGGACATGTAAACAACAGGAGGACATGTAAACAACAGGAGTAAATGTAAACAACAGGAGTACATGTAAACAACAGGAGTACATGTAAACAACAGGAGGACATGTAAACAACAGGAGTACATGTAAACAACAGGAGTACATGTAAACAACAGGAGTACATGTAAACAACAGGAGTACATGTAAACAACAGGAGTACATGTAAACAACAGGAGGACATGTAAACAACAGGAGTACATGTAAACAACAGGAGTACATGTAAACAACAGGAGGACATGTAAACAACAGGAGGACATGTAAACAACAGGAGTACATTCATACACGTCTAATATTACTACAGTGAAGGAGAGCCTGTTTGTACGTTAGTCCATCCATCCTCCAGCCTCCATCCTCCATCCTCCATCCTCCATCCTTCATCCTCCATCCTCCATCCTCCACCCTCCAGCCTCCATCCTCTAGCCTCCATCCTCCACCCTCCATCCTCCACCCTCCAGCCTCCATCCTCTAGCCTCCATCCTCCATCCTCCAGCCTCCAGCCTCCAGCCTCCATCCTCCATCCTCCATCCTCCATCCTCCATCCTTCATCCTCCATCCTCCACCCTCCAGCCTCCATCCTCTAGCCTCCATCCTCCATCCTCCATCCTCCACCCTCCAGCCTCCATCCTCTAGCCTCCATCCTCCAGCCTCCATCCTCTAGCCTCCATCCTCCATCCTCCATCCTCCATCTTCCATCATCCAGCCTCCATCCTCCAGCCTCCATCCTCTAGCCTCCATCCTCCATCCTCCACCCTCCATCCTCCAGCCTCCATCCTCCATCCTCCAGCCGCCATCCTCCAGCCTCCAGCCTCCAGCCTCCATCCTCCATCCTCCATCCTCCAGCCTCCAGCCTCCATCCTCCATCCTCCATCCTCCATCCTCCATCCTTCATCCTCCATCCTCCACCCTCCAGCCTCCATCCTCTAGCCTCCATCCTCCATCCTCCATCCTCCACCCTCCAGCCTCCATCCTCTAGCCTCCATCCTCCATCCTCCAGCCTCCATCCTCTAGCCTCCATCCTCCATCCTCCATCCTCCATCTTCCATCATCCAGCCTCCATCCTCCATCTTCCATCATCCAGCCTCCATCCTCCAGCCTCCATCCTCCATCCTCCATCCTCCATCCTCCACCCTCCATCCTCCAGCCTCCATCATCCAGCCTCCATCCTCCAGCCTCCATCCTCCATCCTCCATCCTCCATCCTCCATCCTCCACCCTCCATCCTCCAGCCTCCATCCTCCAGCCTCCATCCTCCATCCTCCAGCCTCCATCCTCCATCCTCCAGCCTCCATCCTCCAGCCTCCAGCCTCCAGCCTCCATCCTCCATCCTCCATCCTCCATCCTCCAGCCTCCATCCTCCAGCCTCCATCATCCATCCTCCAGAATTCAGCCTCCAGCCTCCAGTACCAGGAACATGTAAAAAGAACCTCTAATAATAGTATAGTCATATTTATTTGTGCTCGTATGTTCTTCAAAATAACTCAGAGTTAAATTATGATTCTACTTATTAAAAGGAAAACAAATATCAACTATTATAAAGATAATTTAAATTTTGAAAATATTCTGTATATACATGTTTCCTAATAAAGTGACATTTTAAACAGGATTATTTCATAAAACACCATTAAAAAAAGAGAAATACGGATCGTTTGAGCCCTGAAATCACGTATTTGATCTCTGACGCAATTTGCTGCTTTCCTTTTTTCAACTTTTCATTCTGTCGTCTTTAATAAGTGATTTCTTTAATGTTTTAATGTTTTAATGTTTATACCAACTATAATCTGGCTCCGACGTCCGTTAGCTGTGCTTTTAGCCAACGTCTTCCGACCTTCCATCAGCGTCGAGGTCCTCGTGGTTCCTTCATCATCTGTGACTTCATGGCTATTGAAAGTCCATTAATCCGTTCATTGTCATTAGCCCCGCCCTCGCCGGGCTTCATGCGTCCAGAAAAAAGCCTAACGCATTTTTCTTCCTGATTACTTTTCAGTTAGTTCTGCTCTCGTTGTCAGACGATTACTTTTCGTCCTATTCATAGGGATAAATCTCCCAGGTGCAAATTACCAAGAGCATTTCTTGATGAGGGAGACTTTCACTTAACCATGCGCTATGTATAAATATGAATAACCACTAACTTCAGCTGCAGAGAAAATATCTTTCTCTAACATGTAGAGACTCGAGTCTGGGTCCAAAGGGAGTGGATTTCCACAGCTTACGTTGTTCAACGGCTCGCTTTGAATGAACGCGCTTATCGGATCAGATGGAAGATCAATACAACAATCTCTGTGTCTAATCAGACCCTCATCTTCGTCATGAGCTGCGTGAGTTATCTCCCGGTTACCAGCCATCTGCTCTGCGTTATCGGCCTCGTGCATCGCAGCTTCTGCAGAAGGAAGTTGGGGAGAGACCCTCGATGCATCGGCGCGAGGAAGAGGAGGAAGAGGAGGAAGAGGAGGGAGGGGAGGGGAGATTGGATCTGTTTCTTTCTGACGATCTGCCGCCACAAAGGCGCTATCTTCTCCTCCGTCCTTTAGATCGCCATCTCCTTCGGGACGGAGAGCGAACGCGGAGGACGCTGAATAAAGCGCGTGAAGATTATCCAGGCGGGCGAAACACTCCGGAAACGCACGAAACACAAATGTGCCGTTTAAATAAAGTGAACCGTCAACGTAGATGTTATCGACGGCGATCAAAGCGCGGCTTTGATTGCGTTGGAACTAATACGTTACACGTGAAAAGGCTACTTCATCAATTAGCATGTTGGGAACTAATACGTTACCCGTAAAAAAGGTTACTTCATCAATTTGAGTGTTTGGAATTAATACGTTACCCGAAAAAAGGCTACTTCCTCAATTAGCATGTCGGGAACTAATACGTTACCCGTAAAAGGGCTACTTCATCAACTATCATGTTGGGAACTAATACGTTACCCAGAAAAGGCTATTTCATCACTTAGCATTTTGGGAAATAATTTGTTACCCGTAAAAAGGCTACTTAATCAATTTGCTTGTCGGGAACTAATACGTTACCCGTAAAAAGGCTACTTCATCAATTAGCATGTTGTGGATAATACTTCTGCCGCGTTGCATATGATTTGCCGGAGCAGCAGAACGTTCTTTACTTGAGGAGATCAAACGAACAACATGAGAAAAAGGATTTGAATAAAGTCTCCAGAGGTAAACTCCACCTGCAGGAATAGATTCTCTTCATCCTGGCGTGTACTTCTCGTGTGTACACACACACACACACACACACACACACACACACACACACACACACACACACACACACACACACACACACACACAAACACACACACACACACACACTGGGGGTTCATTTGTTCCGGTTTGTTTACTGCACCTTATTTGCTGGAGGCAAATGTCAAGAAATCATACAGGCCTGGAAATTAATTCTTAATTACTGTCATTTATCAGCTATTCTTCTATTGTCGAGGGAAATGGGCGAGAAAGGGCACGTTCAATAGAGGCGCAGATTAAAAAGAGTAGAAACGGGCAGAACGAAAGTGGAATGTTTCTGTCGCATCATGTTTCCTACCAGCCGCGCGGCTGAAATCAATTCAATTTATTTTGCGTAGCCCGATATCACAAATTACAAATGTGCCTCAAAGGGCTTTACAATATGTTCACATAGACATCCTTGACCTTCGACCGCTGACCTCACATCCATCAGGAAAAACCCCACCGAAATAGAAAAAAAGGGGGAAAAAAGGTGAGAAACGACCAGGAAAGAACAGAGGAGGATTATTTTTTTATGGATTATTCATAAATGGTGTGATTGTTCAACCTGCATGCTGACTGGTGATATTTAGATTAATTATGATATCTAGGTAAAAAGTACTGATTCAAGTCATTATTCAAAAGCATCATATCAGGAAAAGGCCCCCAAAGTACTTAAAATAGACTCAGAGCAGTTGACGGAGGTGTCACTGCTGACGGAGGTGTCACTGTGTGCCTCCATCATCTTTAATCCACAAACCAGGAATGCATACATCACCTCACGCAGTCTGACTAAACACTTGAGAGGAAGGGGCGCAGATGAAGAGCGTTGTGTTGTTTCCATGGAGCCGGTGGCTGTGTGTCTCCCACTGGAGGATCCCTCTTCCCCCCTTCCCTCCTTCCCTCCTCCCCTCTTCCCTCCTCCCCTCCTTCCCTCCTTCCTTCTTCCTTCGTTTTCTCTGGAAATGTTTAAAAGAATCCGAGACGCTTCCCACCAGCCGCGGCTCCCTCTTCCCTCTCGGCGCCTCCATCGCTCTCACTCATCCGGCGTGCCGGAGAGGTCCACGAGACTCATTAGCGCTCGCCTCCGTGTTTCATGCCGCGCCCCCCCTAGGGCATCGCTAGCACCATTAGCCGGGCGGCGGCGAGGCTTCAAGCCGCCGGGCCGACGGATGTCTTCCAAACCAAAGTGTGCTCCTTTCTTTAATTAGCATTTCTCAAACATCAATATATTTCCCTCCGCTGGCCTCCCAGGACCAAAACTCTGCCGAATTAATTATTAACGGCGTTGCTGTCTTCCGCTTTCATTTTCACCCTCCTCCTCCTCCTCCTCCTCCTCCTCCTCCTCCTCCTCCTCCCTCGTCCTTTGAAAGCAGTCACGGTTTCCAAGTTTCTGCCTCTAGTTGGATGCGACTGTGGGATGGAGATCCAGCAGCAGCTTCCCCCTCAGGTGAGCCTTAATACGTGTTATGTGTAAAATGACCAATTTGAGTGCAAATCAAATATGCTCAGTACCTCCCGGTCCGTGGGGGGGGGGAGGGGGAGGCGGGGCTCCTCAGCCCACGGGCTAATCCCTCTCCTGATTACATTTCCTTCAGTCTTTGTTTTCTTTGTGCCGTTTCCTGAAGAAAGAACAGAACCGCTGGCCAAGAATGAGGCAACTCCTCATCAGAATTCCTCCAGGTGGCGAGCGGAGGGCGCTATCGCCGCCGATCTGTCATAATAGGGAAGGAGCCGTGGGGCCGGAGACTTGAAAGGGCTCCGGGATCGGTGGGGAGGCGCGCCGGTTGAAGAGATAAAGATACAAAGGGAGGGAATAAAAATACAAAGGGAGCGAGATAACCCTTTCTTCTGGTTTTGGCCTCGGTGACAGAGCAAGGTGAATAACCCATCACAAGTCTCCATGGCAACCAGAGAGACTCCAACGAGGTCCAGAGGACCAGGGACCGGGCTCCATGGGGCTGTCTGGGTTCATTATAGAAGAGACTCTCGATGGTTCTGCTCTGTATAGGGACGTGTGATGGTTTACATATCTTTATGGTTGAATCAGAGAGCTTTTGATGGTAACGAGGGGCGGGGCTTATCTCCATCGGACCCTATGAGGCGTCATAGATCCCATCTGCCTGATGGATGGTGGAGGTCTGGATCGTGGAATATGCCGACTAGCCAACCACGCCATGGCTCTGTTGAGACTCCCCCCACTGCTGAGACTCCGCCCACTACTGAGACTCCGCCCACTACTGAGACTCTGATTGGCCCGAGTTGGAAGCTACATTTTGTAACGGCCAAAACGCGCCGAAATTCCACGTCTATCGCAACCCACACTCATCTGTACGTTGACTTTGCATGGAAATCAATTCTCAACGCTTTTGCTGTGAACGTACCGTTAGAATATTTGTAATACCCCGAGAGATATTGCCATTATTATTTGATTTCTTCAAAATGGACACTAGCTAAACCACAAAGTGACATCACCTCCGGTTGTTTTGAGTCATTCTCCATTGAATTCAAGGGTAAAGCTCTTTCTAAAACATGAATGCAATCTTAAGAAAACCATAAGTGTTCAACAAAGTGACTCACTGAAGTGAAACGAGAGATTCAGGACGCACGGCAAGTGTTTGTCTGTCATCTTGTGGAAGGCCACGTCCGACGCATTAAGACGTAACAAGCTAACGGAGCTGCAGTAAAAGCTCCCCGAACAGAGGCGGCTACTCCCAACATCTGGATGCACAGCTCAACGTTCCCATTCTTCACATAACGGCCTCCAGTCAGCGAAGCATCCACTACGGGAAAGACGCCAATTAGCTGATTTAAATACAACTGCTGTCATTTCCTATTTGAAATGCGATATCAACAGCACTCAGCTCCTCCCAAGGATCGTTAGATTGGTATTTATACAACGGTAAATATAGAGACGCTAGAGAGAGGAACGGTGTTATTGCAAAAGGGAGGCAGACGACGAATCACTGGAGCTGAAACGGGGGAAGTGACCGAGGTGGAAGTCGCTGTGTTTGTGTGCGGGAGGTAATCTCAGCGTCTCTGGGAGCCGATCACACGGAACATTACGGAAGTTCATAAAGAAAGAAAGAGAGGCACAGATGATGGAGAGAAAGTGTCTCTAAGGCGGAGAACGTAAAGAGACCGACCGACCCTGAACACAACACCAAAGGTTAGTCCTACGAGCAGCTCGGTACGACTCAACTCACGTTGGGGAGGTACAGCAGTCATCATGAGTCAGGTGATGAAGAGCTGAGAATGACGAAGAGCTAGAGTGGCGAAGAGCTGAGAATGACGAAGAGCTAGAGTGGCGAAGAGCTGAGAATGACGAAGAGCTAGAGTGACGAAGAGATGAGAATAACGAAGAGATGAGAATGATGAAGAGCTAAGATTGACAAAGAGAAGAGAATGACGAAGAGTTAAGAATAACGAAGAGTTAAAAATGACGAAGAGCTAAGAGTGACGAATGACGAAGTGCTAAGAGTTACGAAGGGATGATGGTTTCAGCCTTGGGGCGAGCGTCTCGACACGCCCGCAAAGAGAGGAAGAGAGGAAGAGAGGAGAGAGAGGAGAGAGGAGGAGAGGAAGAGAGGAAGTCATCACCGGACCGCTGTGTAAACATTAAGTACTGATGAGAACAGCTCTGCAGCAGTGGAGCGGCCAGGTCCTCCTCCTCCTCCTCCTCCTCCTCCTCCTCCTCCTCCTCCTCCTCCTCCTCCTCCTCCTCCTCTGGAGCAGCTGGAGGAGCAGAGATAGACATGCTAATGTATTTCATCAAAGGCTTCTCTTTTCTACATCTGATGCTCAGAACTCCTCCATCGACCGACACCTGATTGTTTTCTGTCTGCCTCTTAACCCTAACAACTCATCATAATGACGCGAGTGTTTCCATCACATTTAGCCTCTTTGATACCTCCATGTTTTTAATTATAAATCACTTCTGACGTCCCCTGAGCGCATTTCATAATTCTATTGTTCATCTATGTTCAAAACACACACACACACACACACACACACACCCTCCTGCTGCTTTACCCACACTCTTTGTCGGAGATTATCTTGAGTGATAAGAATCTATTTGAAGCCGTTGGAGCTCTGTTAGCACCGACACCGAGGCGGGCTGGTGGGCTAACGGGCTGGCGGGTTCATTGGCTAATGGGCTAGCGGGTTAGCAGGTTCATTGGCTAACGGGCTAGCGGGCCGGTGGGCTAACGGCTTTGATGTCCCGATGTGCCGCCTGCGGCTGAAGATATTAAATGCCGAAATAAAAACAAATCAAACAGAGAGGAACGAGCCCTCACGTTGTTTCCGTGTTGTATTAGCGGGCGCGGTAAGCTAAGCGGTTTAATATGTTACACGACGGCAGACACGATCCAATCCGACCCGAGGCCTCGGGGCGCCGTTCCCAACGAGATGGAAACAGATGCACCCGGCGTCCTGCGGAGGAAACGCTCCAAACGAAACACAACAACTCATCTGGTTCATAAAGCTACTCAGCAACGTTGGTGTTGTGTCCTTGTGGACTGAAGCGGTACTGCTCCTACCGCGGCGGCACCAACGATGTCGTCATTGTCATTTTCTTCATATTTCTTGGTGTGATTTGATATTTTTGAGGTGGTTGACGTCTTCCATGAGCCTCACACAGGATGCACGGAGATCCTCTTCCTCGGGAACGAGATCCTCTCTGATCCCGTCTATCTGCGGATCAGAGTGTCACACACACACACACACACACACACACACACACACACACACACACACACACATACACACACACACACACACACGACTCCACATCAACACCATCCGGACAGTTTCTGAAAAGCTCATTTGAATATATGTAACTGTAAAATCGTTCACACTGTGAGTTCTTCGATTAGCGGTGGCTACATGTTAGCACACTGTGAGTACTGGATGGGGATGGATTGGAGAGGACTTCAGGACACGCCTCCACCTATCGTTTTGTTTCTTTATTTGCATATGTGTTTATTTATTTTTGTATTTTACTTCTCTCTATACAAAGAATCTGAAAATTTGAATATGTGTATGTGAGATATTTAACACTAATAAAATACAAATAACAAAAAAAAATTATAATAATAAAACGTGAAATAATAAGAAAGTCGGGAAATCCTTTTTTTGTCTTTTACGTTTTCTTTATACAAATAATCTGAAAAATTTAAATATGTGTATGTGAGATTTTGAACACTAATAAAATACAAATAATAAATAAAAAATAATAATATTAAAACGTGAAATAATAAGAAAGTCAGGGAGTCCTTCCAGTAAAGTGTGTGTCCTCGTCTCCATCAAACCGTCTTTTATTTGAGCTGAACACGTTTTATTCCACCGGACCTCGTTGTGTGTTTTCTTCATAATTTGAGTTCATTTAGTTCCACAGAGACACAGAAACTATTCTTAGCTCCTCTGTGCTCCTCTTAGCTCATCTTAGCTCCTCTCAGCTCCTCTCAGCTCCTCTTAGCTCCTTCCTCTGTGCTCCTCTTAGCTCCTCTGTGCTCCTCTTAGCTCCTCTGTGCTCCTCTTAGCTCCTCTTAGCTCCTCTTAGCTCCTCTTAGCTCCTCTGTGCTCCTCTCAGCTCCTCTGTGCTCCTCTGTGCTCCTCTTAGCTCCTCTTAGCTCCTCTGTGCTCCTCTTAGCTCCTCTGTGCTCCTCTTAGCTCCTCTGTGCTCCTCTGTGCTCCGTGGATGAAACCCAGCCGGACCCGACGGAGTGTTTTGACGTCCATAAGATGAGATGACACCTTCCCGTTGCTGGTGGTGCTCCCTTCTCCCTCCCCGTGTCCCCGTCTCTCCTCACAGGTGCTCTGGTTGTCACGGGAGCCCTTTTGCCATTTGCCTTGGATCGGGCCGCCATCTGTGAGCGTGATTACATTTCCTCTCTCCTTCCTCTCACATGAGCCTCGCGAGCTGCCGGGGCTGAGCCCGGCTCACGCTGCAGCCACACATGCTTGAGTCTCGTGTCACGTGACGCACATCAACACCTCGCGCCGCCGAGCCGCCGAGTCGACGCGCTCCCTCTGGATGAAGCCATCTTTAAAATGTCGTATCTCCTCGTCGACCGGAGCCGGTGGAAGAAATGGATGATGAAGAAAAGATCTCCGAGAGACACGACACTTAATATGAGTATTTAGTTTATCTCTTACAAGAACAGGTCAAAAACAGTCTAGAAGAACCTGGAGACTTAAAACCCCACTATGTAGTTTTCCCCTTGTAGCGCCCCCTTCAGGTATTTAACGTTTTAACATGTTGTAGCGCCCGGTCCTTGGACCTGCTTTCTGTCATGATGACCAGCGTCACATAGTCCAGTCCACCTCACAGGGGACTTTTTATTGTCTCCGCTACGCCACGTAGAGACAGAGAGACATGCTGCTGTGGAGACCACCAATAACAGACCTTTAGTTTAAAGAACAAAGACGTCTTTAAGAAAGGGACCTGACATTACTGCTGCTGTCATCTGGAGGAGAGAGAAAGTTACAGGGGGCGGAGGAGATTATTATTAACTCAAACTCAAAAGAGCCATATGTCACCAGAAGAGCCACATATGGCTCAGAGCCAGAGGTTCAGACACCTGATCTATGTAACTGGGTATTTACCACACTGAAGTACACGTTAAATACCTGAAGGGGGCGCTACAAGGGAAACACTACATAGTGGGGCTTTAAGAAGTCTGTCGATGATGTCTCCAGCTGTCTGTTGTTTACAAACAGAGCAGGAGGCGGTCATCGCTCCTGGTCTTCGGGGTCCGATCCACACGCAGAACCCCCTCATTCTGGGACTGATCCACCGGGTCCACGTCACACAGGTTCTCATCTACTCACAGGGACCCTCGTGTGACCCCCTGACCTCTGGCCGATTACATCTGACTGACGTGTTTGAGATACTCTGACATCATTCAGTACACAGACTTACACTCCAGTCGTCCTCACACCCGTGCAGACTCATGGCCGAGGCTCGATCCATCATCCTCCAAATCAAAGGCCTGTGCAACTTTAATACTCTCAAAGGAAATATGGCGCCGGATGAGTGATGAGGAGGAAAAAAGGACCGTTAATACTCACAAGCAAACATATTTGCAGTGTGAACCTCGTCCCGGACGTGGAATATTTGTGTCAATGGGGTGTGTTTAGGCTCGGCTCGGTTCAGGGAACGCTGTCTGATTGGCCTCAGCTGATGGCTGATTGATGTATGTTCATTCATAGGCTGCTCTAATGAGTCTCCTAAGGGCTCCATCACACCAGACTCTCAAAAACGCGTCCCTAGCAAAACCATCGATTCCCTCCGGCACGGCGCCTTTCAGACGGCGGGGCTTTGTAGCGTTTTTTAGGCGCGATTAAAAGTTAAAATATTCTCAACTTTACGTGAGCGTTGGTTACGCTCCTCAGGCGCACGGCGCTGTTTTGGCGTTTTTTGTGCGGCTGCACTTTTAAAAGCCTCGTCTGCTGTGACGGCGCCCTGAGTCTCTCCAGCTGATCCAGAATGCTGCATCGTTAACTCACTAAAAGTATAAATGATTTAATTTCTTTTGCATTTAATTATTCTGGGATGTTTACAGAAATTGAACCTCCCAAAGATAAATTCCACTGGTCCCGAGCATCAGAGCGGCGCCGGCTCACGATGGTAAGAGTCCTTTCGCTGAATCTCAAGGTCATGAAGAACTTCCTGGGAAAAGAGGAAGTTGCTTTGTGAGAGAAAAAAAAGCATAATTTAAAAGGCTGCCGAGATTTGGGATGAGATATTTATTTAATGTGAACCGTGTTTTTACTTGAGAAGTGGAACTTTGAGGAGACGCTTAGTGGCCGACGTATGAAAGAGGAACAATGAGACAGTCGGGCGTCTCTCATGTACCGCCGGTAACTCGGCGCTTCACTCTGAAACGCACCGCCGACTCGAGGCGGGGAGTTTAGACACGTCAGCCTGTCAGTAAACCTCATGTGACGGGATGGAGAGCGTCTGATAGAATGAGCACAGCAGACGGCCCAGTGAGTGTGTGTGTGTGTGTGTGGGGGGGTCTGCTCAGTTTAAAGGGGACATATTATGAAAATTCCTCTTTTTTAGTGCTTCTATAGGTTAATGTGGGTATCTGGCATGTCTCCCAACACACACACTCTGGGAAAAAAACAACTCAGGCGTCTTGTTGTGGTTCCTCTATGTCAGAAACGATCTGCTTGAGTGCGTCCAATGGGATCATGATCTAATCCTACGTAGTTTTCTACCCACGCCCATGTAGGGGGTCTGGCTCCGCCCCCCCCCACCACATAAACACCAGGGTTGGCTGCTGATTACGGTGAACTGTTTTTTTTCTTGTGCGGCAGAGCTCGCGCAAGAAGATGGAACGTACCATTTCCAAAACGTGTAAGGGGTAAATACTAGTTTGTGAAAACCCTTGTGAAACCCTTAACTTATGTCGCCAGACGTCAGGGTGGTCAGGTGACCAAACAACAGGGTGGTCATGTGACCAAACAACAGGGTGGTCATGTGACCAAACAACAGGGTGGTCAGGTGACCAGAACAACAGGGTGGTCAGGTGACCAAACAACAGGGTGGTCATGTGACCAAACAACAGGGTGGTCAGGTGACCAGACGTCAGGGTGGTCAGGTGACCAAACAACAGGGTGGTCAGGTGACCAAACAACAGGGTGGTCAGGTGACCAAACAACAGGGTGGTCAGGTGACCAGACGTCAGGGTGGTCAGGTGACCAAACAACAGGGTGGTCATGTGACCAAACAACAGGGTGGTCAGGTGACCAGACATCAGGGTGGTCAGGTGACCAAACAACAGGGTGGTCAGGTGACCAAACAACAGGGTGGTCAGGTGACCAAACAACAGGGTGGTCATGTGACCAAACAACAGGGTGGTCAGGTGACCAGACGTCAGGGTGGTCAGGTGACCAAACAACAGGGTGGTCAGGTGACCAAACAACAGGGTGGTCAGGTGACCAAACAACAGGGTGGTCAGGTGACCAAACAACAGGGTGGTCATGTGACCAAACAACAGGGTGGTCATGTGACCAAACAACAGGGTGGTCAGGTGACCAGACATCAGGGTGGTCAGGTGACCAGACGTCAGGGTGGTCATGTGACCAGACGTCCTCTTCCCCCGGACATGTCCTGTTTCTGAGATCTAAACAAATCGTCCGGCAGGGATTCCAAAAACATCCGGATTTTGCTTCGTTGGATATTTGTGTTTCTCTGGGTTTTCACAAACTAGTATTCACCCCTTACACGTTTTGAAATGGTATCTCCCTTACGGTCCACCTTCTTGGCGAGCTCTGACGGTATAGAGGACAGTCATTGGTCAACCCATCTCAGGGTTGCCAGATACACGATAATTACCCTCCAAATAATACAACCACGTTGAGCCTCTGGTACGATACTTCACCTCCAACCTGGCAACCCGGAGCACCTCGCCCACTCAGACAGGTGAGTCTGTGGGAGGTGTTTCTGACAGGTACAAAGGCTGTTTAAATGACTTCTGTGGTATTTTGACCAAAATATGCTACAAACATTTCATTAAGACCCCAAGGAACAGATCAACTCGTGGACAGATGGTTATAATACCTCCCCTTTAAGGCAGTGATGTTGCTCCTGCTCCGTGGACCCGAGTCCCCTCAAAGCTGCAGTCAGCGGCGTTTCTGCAGAGAATCAAAGTAGTCGTTCAAACGGTTTCATCCTCCTGAGGAACTGATGCCGGCTCCAATCGGACGACCACGGCGGCGGCGAGCAGCGATTACGTCCCGGGTTTGACGGAGCGTCGCTCCCCCGGAGACGAGTGACTCTGCCTCTTTTTCTCCCTTCATGTCCCCATGTGTGTGTGTGTGCTTAGAGACGCTGTGATGTGTGTGTGACGAGGTGTTTCCTCTGATACCCGATGACATCACGCAAACAGAAGACTCGCTCGTCTGTCGGAGGAGAAGCTTCTCTTTCAAAATAAGTTACTTGTGGACTGATGTTAATATATTTCGCTGTAGACGCACCAGGCTTTACAGAAGTATAAAACTCTAACATTAACCCGTTGAGGTCGATGACTCCACCGCGTTGACTTCATCAACCATCATAAAGCTCCACGTCGGCACATAAAGTGTGAACTGTCATAACTGTGAGCCGCTCACACATCACAGGGATAATAACATTTAATAACGTCTCGGCTGCCTCTCTATTACCATGACGATGTATAAATATACACGAGCGCTCACACGTTAGGCTCACTCAGACAGCTTGTTTTACATGAAAACTCTTTTATTTATTAAATACATTGCAAAGGAATGTAAAATCTAGTGAAGACATTTAGGAGGTTATAAATAATGATTTATATTGTAAATATTAATGTTGTTCTTCTTGTGGCTCAGAGGAAAGACAGTTTTATCGCCTCTCTCAGCAGCATAACTGTTTTCAGCTGCGCTCACATAAAATGGGATATTAGGGTTTTCTACCCCTCTGCTTGTCTTCTAAGGCGATAACACAAAGTACCAGTATGGAGATGGGCCTCTACACACTATGTAGGGACTTCATTAACACCAGAGAATAGTCATGACACATTAACTATGGAGAGTTATGATTAGTTTAATGTTATATTTATTGAAAAAAACAGTTCTTTAAAGAAGAGAGCGAGAGAGAGAACGAGAGAGAGAGAGAGAGAGAGAGAGAGAGAGAGGACCGTCTTTTTTTTTTTACATTTCTTTCTTCATCTTTGAATGAATGAAAATTAATTTGGGTGCATTAGCAACAAGGAGGAGGACATGCTCCACGTCTGTGTCGTCCTTGTCCTCTTCTTTCTCCTCTTCTTGCTCCTCTTCCTCCTTTTGACATTACATCTCATTGAGCTGAGGCTTTTATCCACAGAGACTTCACTCCTGTTGCATTCATCCTCCGTAGAGCAGCGGCACGACACTGGTGAGCTTCCCAAAGGGTTCACGTTCCGGCACCGTGAGCGTCTGGCGAGCGGCGAGCGGCGAGCGGCGAGTGGCGAGCGGCCTGCTCTCACACCCACGTCTCACGGTTTGAGTTAATGTGTTTCTTTATTCATCTGGAGCGGCTGCACACTGCATGACCTCCTCTTCTCTCTGAAGGCCTCTCAAACCTCCATCTTCCTCCACCTTCCTCCTCTTCTCTCTGAAGGCCTCACTGAGGGTTGGTTCGTCTGTGTCTCAGTCTGACGTTCTCAGTATTTACTCTACATCCATACATCTGTAGAGCCACCTCCCTGTAATGTGTCAGCACAATGCAGCTTTGAACCTGGTGTGTGTGTGTGTGTGTGTGTGTGTGTGTGTGTGTGTGTGGGGGAGAAAAGAGAAAACACCGCCTGACTAAATGATGGTGTTGGGATTATTGGGGACCTCCAGTTCAGCGAAGCAGAAAATGGGAATATGCTTCTGAGGGCGCAGAGGTTTACTTGAGGGGGAACGCCGAGGGAGAGGGGGGGGCAGCATTCAGCCGGAGGGGGAACGCCGCCGCCACGCTGCACCAACCCGGCTGGAGGTAACCGCGGGAACGCACCACGGCACCTTATTGAAGTTCAGAGAGAAAAGAAACGAGAGGGCTGTAATTAGAACGGGGGGAGGGGGTGGGGGAGGGGGGAGGGGGAGGGGGAGGGGGGTACTACACGTTTAGTCCGTTCAGCTCACTCCGGGTCGGCTTCTTTATTCTCAGCCGCGGAAAATTCTCCTCTTTAAAGATTCCGAGGAGTTGGAGGCGATTAGCCTCCTCCACCCTCGGGGGCGCGTTCTCCTCTTTACACATTTTCTTAAATTCATCTTTTAAAAAGGCACTTTGCATATGACACATACTCGTGTGAGTGTGTGTGTGTGTGTGTTATATAAAAGACGGTAGAATAATCTTAGCTCTCTATTTAATGAGGCGCAGTTGTCCTCAGGCACAAGTGTAAAGAGATAATTTGGCCCTAAAGCGTAAATTGAAGTTTATTTTATTTTTGTATTCCTCGTTTCTCTGGTGAGAACATTCCGTTACTCCAGTGGAGGAGATGTTGCGGCGTTTGAAATTGGTTTAACCAAAAGGGTCTTCAGTGAAATCCAGTGGGTCCGGAGGTATTCAGACCCCCTTAAATGTTTACTCAGGACCGTGGGATATTTCATGCATATTTTTTTTTTATACATTTGCAAACATTTCTGTTTTTTTTCTGTCCAGATGGAGCTGAGGGACATTAATGAGACACAAAATGAACTCTTTTCATTTTTGCAAATGGCTGCATGGAAACAAAGAGTGAACATTTGAAGAGGTTTGAATACTTTCAGTAGACTGTTTAGGAATAAAATATTCGATGCGTGTTAATAAATGATGTCTCAAAACGTTGCCGCTGCAGCACTTTGACGGGCAGGTAGGGGGCGCTGTCAGAGTGCTCAACAACCCCCCCCCCC
>CM070101.1:1090000-1097500 GCA_036178185.1 Liparis tanakae | reverse complement strand
AAATACGAGCAAGAGGAACGTGTAAAACAAGGTTATACATTTCTCATGGGGTTGTGTGTGTGTGTGTGTGTGTGTGTGTGTGTGTGTGTGTGTGTGTGTGTGTGTGTGTGTGTGGGGGGGATATTTGAAAAGTAGGTCAGATGAATTGGAAATAAAATGGTAAGATTTATATAAAATATAAATATAATTGTTATATTTATTGAGGAAGATGAGGATTTACGTGTCTTTGTCGTCTAATTGTCGTTATGATGATGCAATTTATTTTTAAGAAGAAGAATTCCTTCGTCCTCCTCCTCCTCCTCCTCCTCCTCCTCCTCCTCCTCCTCCTCCTCCTCCTCCTCCTCCTCCTCCTCCTCCTCAGGGGTCGGCCTCCTAGATGAGGAATCATTTTTAATTTAGAGGCTCTAACTCGTCTCTCCGTCTCTCCGTCGGCTGCAGAGTAAACACTTTCAGACCGAAGGTGAGAAACTCTCTCAGGTTCCTCGGCATAAAAAATGCATCGGCGGCGTGAGGAGCGGCGTAGATCACCCGGAGCGCTCGGCGGCGCCGGCACTAAACCGGCTTCCACCGCTCCGGTCATCACATTTACTGCTGGCCGCTTGCATAGATTAAAGACACGCAGCCGTGAGGTTTATGCGTTAGCCGTGAGGTTTATGCGTTAGCCGTGAGGTTTATGCGTTAGCCGGGGACTCGGCCCGCTGCTCTCCGAGCGTCGGCAGCACGGTTGATGCTTCTCAGATATAAACCGCCCGCCTCTTATGGATTTTGAAAATAACCTGCGCCGTGGCCTCAGCAGAGCCCAAACACCGCGTGATGACCGCGTGGCAGGAGAGCCCGTTGGCGAGGACGTGTCCGGGGAGAAAAGCTGCTCGGAACAACCGTTTTAAAGTTCAACCCTGATGCTTTAGATTAGAAAACTTTATTAATCCCAGTGGGGAAACTCATTTGCAAACATTTCTACATTTAAATTTTTTTTTTCTGTCAAGATGGAGGTTGAGTGACATTAATGAGAAATAAAATGAACATTCATTGTTGGTTTTACCAAATGGCTGCAAAGAAACAAAAAGTGAAAAATTTAAGAAAAAAAGAAACGTACATATATATATATATATATTTATTATTTATATATATATATATATATGCATATACACATACATACATATATATATATATATATATATATATATATATATATATATATATATATATATATATATATATATATATACATACATACATACATTTATATATATATATATACATACATCTGGTCTACGTCAGCTGGTCCGTGGCCCCGATGGCTTCTGGCTGCGTTGACGTGGGTGAGGACCGGGCCGGTTGCTCATCGGCGCTGGGAGGATTTATCACCACACGGCGGGTATTGATTTATACCGGGGCCCCCCCCCCTCCTTCTGAGTGGTATCGGCTGTCGGCCCCTGACCCCAGCAGCTGATGTACAGTAACCCTCCATCGATCGCTCTGTAACAACAAGCGTACGGCTCGCCGTTAGCCCCCGCGGCGCGTTAGCACCGACGACCTATAGTTGTCGTTAGCCTAATGCAGAGAAAGAAACAAGAAGGTCGTATCTCGCCTTAACCACGATAAGTCACGTCCGGCGTGTCCGTGCCGCTCGGTGATGGATCTCAGTACCAATATAATTTATCCCTTTGCTCGATGTTTGAACTCCAGAGACACAACGCCGCCGCCGCGCTGACCGCGGGGTTCAGGAGGAGTGGAGCTCCTCGCCGCTGACTGGCGTGCAGCGTTGTGGAAACACGGCATTGTGGGGGAATTACGGTTAATTACCATCCATTAGGTGTCATGTCACTTCACGCATCGCCCATTAATGCTCATTGGCCGCGCTGCTGTCATATAATTAGCAACACCTGCCGTTTGATGGCTTCCACCTGTTACTGGCCTAATGAGCCGGCTGCGTGGCGCCGCCATTGATTACCATCATGGCGGCGGCGGCGGCTTCTTCCCTGTTCGGCGGCGCCCTCTCCGTTTAGCTAACCACGTCTCTCCTGCCGGCTCCGACCTCGGGGTTACAGCCGTCGATATTTTCATTTTCCACGCCCGATAAATGGGTCACGCATTAAAGTGGCTGAAGGGCCGAAGCTCCGTTAAGGCGCCTGTCAGCTGAAGTTACTCCAGGATCAGTTACCGCCGAGGGGACGGTGCAAAATATAGTCGAAGGAAACTCCTTTTCTTTCTCGAATCAAAGGTCTGTTGAGGGCACAACGTGGCGTTAACGTCCCGTTAGCAACGTCCCGTTAGCAACGTCCCGTTAGCAACGTCCCGTTAACAACGTCCCGTTAACAGCCTCCCGTTAGCACCCTCTCGTTAGAACCTTCCCGTTAGCACCTTCCCGTTAGCACCCTCCTGTTAGAAAAGTCCCTTTTACAGCATCCCGTTAACAGCCTCCAGTTAGCACCCTCCCGTTAGCACCTTCCCGTTAGCACCCTCCCGTTAGCAACATCCCGTTAACAGCATCCCGTTAGCACCTTACCGTTAGCAACTTTCCGTTAGCAGCCTCCCGTTAACAACCAAAAATCATTCAAAAACACTTAAAATGTTTTCCGATGATTACAACGAAATTTCCTCATGAATGTTTGTTTTTTTATAACATTTGGATCCACCGAGTTGCCTGGATGGACACCTGGAATACGATAACACCGACCACCGTAACGTTCCAAGACGTCAGACTTCCCCCTAAGACTATAGTTTCCTGAAGGTTACCATGGTGACGCTCCCCGCTCGCCTCTGTAGCTCGAGCCTCCTTCGCCGATGAGCTTCATCACGTCTTCTCGTGCTCTTCATCTCTCCAGCTCCTCATCTCTCCGGTGAGGTTGGATGTGCCGCTGATGAAGAGCTGCTTCCTCTGGGATTGGAAGGAGCCGGACAAAGAAAAGGAGGAGGGCTCCGGGATCTTGACTTTACGACAGCCTCTTCTGCTCTGGACCTCAGACACAAAGCTCTCTACAGTCTCGTCGGCCTTCAGCTGGGTGGAAAGGGAAGAAGAGGTCTAAGGTCAGGTGACCAGACATCCTCTTTTCCCCGGACATGTCCTCTTTTTGAGACCTAAAAAAAGCGTCCGGCAGGGATTCCAAAAAACGTCCGGGATTTTGCTTCGTCGGATATTTGCGTTTCTCTGCGTCTTTTAGTTTCACGAACCCCTTACAAGTTTTGGAAATGGTATCTCCCTTATGTTGCACCTTCTTGCACGAGCTGTGTTGCCAGATACACAATTAATTATCCTCCTTTTAGGCATGTATATCACAAAACAGGCAGTGTGAGCCCTTTCCTAGACAAAGTGTCCTCTTTTTCACAAACTCAAATCTGGTCACCGTATCTAAGGGGTCTGACCTCGGCCTGGTGAAGAGGAGAGGTCTAAGGGGTCTGACCTCGGCCTGGTGAAGAGGAGAGGTCTAAGGGGTCTGACCTCGGCCTGGTGAAGAGGAGAGGTCTAAGGGGTCTGACCTCGGCCTGGTGAAGTAATAAAACCTCGGCCTTTCCTTTCTGAGTCATCTGGCCTCGACCTTCTCTCCTCCTGCATGGCAGCTCACCTGTTGCCGTCATCTTCAGACAACACCAGTGGTAAGTAGGGATCTATACGTTAGTATGTTGTAGCTGCAGCTCAGGGCAGTCAGGGGGTCGTCCTGCAACCCCAAGGTCGAGGGTTCGATCGCCACTCTCCCCAGTAGTTGCAAGTGGAAGTGTCCATGAGCAAGGCACTGAACCCCTAGTGTCATATCTCGTCGTATATGTTAAGTTTTAGTCCTGTTTTCCATGTCCGCTTTTATTTTGTAGTAACTGTCCTCTTTTGTTTCAGAGACTTTATTTCCTGCCCCGGTGTTTCCTCGTTAGTGTGATTGTCTGCTCCACCCTGATGGTGTCCACCTGTTCCCATCTCCTCATGTGTTTAGGTCTGTGTCTACCTGTGTCTCTGTCAGATCGTCTTGTCTCCTGTCTGGTCCGAATCGTTCTTGTTTGTCCCTGGTTGGTTTTTTCCAACATAGTTGAGATTTTGTTTTTGCACTATGTTCATGTTTTTGCCAGCGTTTTTGTGATTTGCTGTTTTTGATAAAAAACCTTTTTGATTCCTCTGAACCTTGAGTCGTGCTTTTGGGTCCTGCCTTCTGAGTCGTGACCCCCAGTTGCTCCCCGGGCGCGTCAAATGCAGAGAACACATTTGGTTGCATGTGAACCTGTGCTGAAGTGACAGTGACAACAGATTGGATCCAATCCAATGTTAGTATATTTGCAAATACTTTGATTCATCTTCCTCCCGACGTCTCTCCTGCTCCTCGCTGAGCTTTCCAGCTCCACGTTTTCGGGCTGTGCGTGCCGGAGCGGCGCCCGCGATGCCGCTCGCCGCTAAAAGCGTCTCCGCCTGAGTGAGTGACGCACATGTGGAGTAGGCCGGAGTGATTGACATGAAATAACACCTCCGACAAAGTTAGACTGACAGGAGGGATTAGACGAGGAAAGATGGAAATAAAGAGCGTGAATACAGTACACATGTCAGTGATTCTTGACTATCGGTATTAGAGTCATTTTAACGTGTTCCATGAAGACTAATATAGTCGGAGGGGGGGGCGATGCTGTTATACAGATCCACTCTCGCCTCATATTATGGCCTTAATCCAGAACGACACTTTAAAAAGAACACACTGGCTCCATTAGTGTTCTTCCAGTGCCGCCCCGTGCAGCGGTAATGGTGAGCTCTCAGAGGCCTGGCGGCGCGGTAAGGACGTGTCATCAGTGTCTCACAGGTGCTGCAGTTGCCAGGGAGACTACAGCAAAGGCAGCTCAGAAAAGGACTAATGGTGTCCTGTTGCGCGGGTTGGCTTGTGGAGGAGGTTTTAGTTCCAAAAATCAGGAATATGGAGTCTAGAGCTACAAAAGAAATCAGAAACCCGACAGCGACATCATGCATGAGGCATGAATATCACTTTGACGGTCAAATAACCGCCAGGTAGCAAACTCCCTGCCAACTGTTTATGTGCATTGCTCATTAACCTCTTTGTGTGTTCAGGTTTTGAAAGCCATCGATCAATAGAGTAAAAACATGTTTTCTCTTGCAGGGTAATTTGTACAAAGTAAAGAAAATGAGTGCTAAAAGCACTATTGTTTTCATCTTTAACAATCAGGCATTCATTGTTTTCTTTTCAAAGTATTAGAACAATTTATAAAAGTCTCCTAAAACCTGCAGTCAGATCTCCAACTTGCGTGATTTGTCAAAACTCTCAAAACAAAAGATTTCGCCAAAAAATAATAGAAAATGACTCAATTGGCAACATGCTAATTCAGGTTCTTGAGAAATACTGCAATGTAAACACCGTTATAATGTTTTATTATTATTGATCCCATAATGTTTCTGCAGCGTTTAAATAGAGCACACTTTAATTTCCTAATCTATATTTATATAGTTTATTTAGTTTTAGTTCATAACCGCGTACAGCGCAGCGTTAATTACCCCGACTGGCGGCCCGCCAGCCTCGGCCTCGTCCTGCCGGCTCCATCATGTTTTTCCGGGGTGTTTGCCAAGGAAACTCACAAATATGTGAACACTTCCCACCGGCGTGTGGAGGAGGAGGAACTGATGGAATGAAGCAGAGCAGAGCAGTAATGGATGAGGACCAGAGGACCAGAGGAGAGGCTGTAACTCAGTCCAGATGAGACCGAGAGGAACACTGAAGAGGAAACTCCACAACCTTTAGCAGCCGCGGCACACGAGGCCAGGAGGGACGGGAAGAGAAGGAAGAAGAGAATAGACCTCAAGAAGAGGAAGATGTGTTGATGAGCTGGGCTCACCGGGCGAAGAGGGCAGCCAGACGACCGAGAGGAAATGAATCAGAAACTCTGGATGAACGTCGAGGAGCAGAAAGACGAACCTTCAGGAAGTGAAACCTGCACAAATCTTTGCACTCGACTTCCTCCTTTTGAGTTCATCAGGCTGTTGTTGCTCATGGAAGGATGACCACGTCCATTCAGACGCTTTATTACCTTCGCATTGAAAATGCGGAATGTAATGTTTGGATCGCCGTGTATTTGTATGCGTGCGTGCGTGATATTCGCATAAGTAAAAAAGTATTAAACCGAATCGCATGAAATTGGGTGGGATGATTGGTTATTATCCGGGGACCATTTGATTAGATTCTGCGATCGATCGGGGCAAAGGTCAAAGTCATGAAAAGGTCAAAATCTTCTTTTTACCACAGCGCGGTCAATTTATATACAATTGGCAACTAATGCTAACTCAGTTTTTTAGACAATAACAACCTTAAACTAGACATCCTCACACACTACAGTTTATATCATGTATATAATCATGTCTATAATCCTACATGGTACGATGCATATCTCAGGCAGGTAACTGACGCCACAATGGTGTTCAAACGCCAGCGCGCGCTTTGCCTCCTATTGGCACTAGCATGAGTTACCTGTCTTCTCTTTTAGTACTAAACACTAAATAACACAATGTGGCAGCAAAACAGTCTCAATTTAATCCCTCATCATCATATCTTCACTGCTTTTACGGCTGGTTTAACACGTTTTAGACAATAATCACCGCGGTAACTCACTACTGCCCCCTATTGCTGCACATGAGTATCAACCTGCAGCTACTTCAGGTAACAGCAGGTAAGTTTTAAGTAGAAATGATAATAACCAGAAAATAAGGGTGGCGGGGGTTGAAGTACTAACACAATCTAATTGTTTTTTGGAGTTGTTCCTGATCCGATGTGAGGTGAAAGGTCAAAGGTCAAGGATGTCTACATGTACAGATTGTAAAGCCCTCTGAGACACATTTATAATTTGTGCAAATGGGATACACAAATAAACTGAATTCAATTGAATTAATACAATAAGAATTATGCCAAGTATCTCAGCCTCGGGTCCTTTGTTCTGTACTGATGATTGAACATGTGTCGTGTTGTGTCGTGTACATCTCTAACACGAGGCTGTGAGGGCGGACGCACCGAGGCCCTTATCGTTGAGTTGATCATGTGCATATATTTAAATAGAAACGTACTTCACACTGCAAGAGGCCTGCAGCCCCGGAGCGCGTGTTCATCTCACAAGGGGGCAGCCGCTGAGTGTCGGGTTACGGAGAGGCTGACGGGTGAAGGGGAGCACGAAGCAGGAGTCCGCTGAGCACGAGAAAAGGGCTGAAAACAAACGTGACTTTTGGACGGTCTTGAGATTGTACCAAGAAATGTGAAGTCGATCTAAATCATTGTTGAAGGGTTCGCAAAGGTACGGCGCCGCAGCCGGCTGCACGCCAAAGCACCGCGCCTTTCATTAGCGCTGGAGCCCTGATCAGAATAAAAACAGGCTTCTTAAAAATGTTGATTCTCTGCAACCTTTCGGAGGTTCCTGAGCATGCAGTCAGCGGTGGAGGAGGAGGAGGAGGAGGAGGAGGAGGAGGAGGAGGAGGAGGAAAGCAGGCTGCACCTCCTGTACGTCCATCATGCACTTGGCCTGGAGGCGCAGCCT
>CM070101.1:1062500-1087500 GCA_036178185.1 Liparis tanakae | reverse complement strand
CACACACACCTCACACACAAACAGACAAACTCACTCTCACATACACACACATCTCACACTCACTTAGACACACACTCACACACACATTACACACACGCTCACATACAAAAATAGATTACAAACTCTCACACACACACTCTCTCACACACACACACACACACACACACAGACACACACAGCTTCTTGTTGAGTTGAGGATAACCTGGCGACACTGATGCTCGTAACCGTAGCAACGCTCTTCTTCCTGCATGTTCTCCAGGAGGAGAGAGACGGAGACGACTTCCAGCAAGAGGCTGAGAAACGACTCGGACCCCCGGGTCACCGACCCCTCGACCCCCGGTATATGTATATATGTATATATACATATATATACATACATGTATATGCATATATATCAGATATATATATATATACATATATTATATACATATATACATGTATATATGTATATATATAAATGTATAATATATATATATACATGTATATATGTATATTATATATATATATATATATATATAAATATATAAATACATATGTTATATGTATATATATATATATATATATATATATATATATATATATATATATATATATATATATATATATATATATGTACATCTGCATCATTACGGATGCTGCTCCCATCTGAAGACAAATCCTCCGAGTAATCAAGAATAACCCCATGATGTCATGTTGCTGTCACTATGCAACTACACACACACACACACACACACACACACACACACACACACACACACACACACACACACACACACACACAGTACACAAACACACACACAATAACAAGAGTCAATGTTTTCTTCAGTCAGTCATTCAACTGGTTTCCTGTCCAAACATGTTAATCCAGCTTCTCCATCCCTATTCCCTTGGACACACACACACACACACACACACACACACACACACACACACACACACACACACACACACACACACACACACACACACAGCAGCATTAGCCTATTCAGACCAACAGCCCGCTGTGCATACTCATGTGAGGAGCACATCGACTAGCTGCTGGGAGGACGGCACCACGGAGGAGAGGAAGACTTCCTCGTCCGCCCATGCATATATACACACATATATATATGTATATATATATATATATATATATATATATATATATATATATATACATATATATATATATTAAAGCCATCAATTACATTTCATAAGGTATCTATTTGTGGACTTAATACGATGTTGATCATTTAAACCAGGGCTGTCCAAACTTTTTGCAACGAGGGACAGTTGTGATGAAGTAAAGAAGCCCGGGGGCCGATAGTCCGTTAGACATTTAAACCACAAAAGTTACATGAGAATACACTGTGATCAAACAATAATTTGTTACTGTCACAATTACTTGTATTTTTTAAATGACAATGAAACCACATCTAATAAAACCAAGTCTGCCTTTCATTCAGTTAGAGAACAATGAACAAGCTGCATATATAATACCTTACATTCCTATGAGTTACATAATGTTGCTTAATGAACATTTTAAAAGGGAGTTATAAGTAATGCAAAGTGTTCTGTTATCATTACACTTTAAAACTATATGTTGCCGTTATCTTTCAGTAGATCTTTTCAGAAAAGCAATAGTTTGTCACATCTACAGTTTTTTCACTGTTGATGACGTACAGTATGTTACCGTTCAACACGCTTCACCTGTTTAATCTGTTTTGCACTGAAAACCTTTTCAAGATAATATCAATAAAGTGCAACATGTGAAAAACTAAATAAGATCAAATATTTGGGCATAAAGAGTTTTACTGAGTGTTAGTTACACTGCATATCTGTTCAAAATAACAATAACGCGCAACCTTTGAAAACAAAACCAGTGCAGATATGTGAGTCATCACGTTTTACTCTGTGTGATGAAATGGGTTTTCCACTAAACCTCTTCTCCGCCGCGATACCTAGAGCCAGGAGAAGTGTGAACGCCACCACGCCGAGACAGAAGGACACGCCGCTGTGTGGACACGATCAATAACACACGGATGTTTAGTAGAATAAAACAACCTGACGCTACTTATGTGATAATCTGGAGCTATAGAGAATATTTGAGTGGGGCGGACCCCCACCAGCTGCTGGGAGGACGACACCGCGGAGAAGAGGAAGACTTCCTCGTCCGCCCATGCATATATATACACATATATATATATATATATATATATATACATATATATATATATATATATATATATATATATATATATATATATATATATATATATATGCATAGTCTGCCTCCACAGACTGAAAGAATCATGGAGCCCTGAGTAAGAGAAGGAGCCGAGGAGTCAAGGAAGGATGCATCAGCAGAGCGCGGTGAGCGTCCTCGCCGTGTGACCTTGGAGCGATAAACACACTTCTGCTGCGCTCTGGGTTTTGTTCCTCCTCCTCTTCCTCCTCTTCCTCACTGTGACTGTGCAGCAGGAGCAGGAGGACGCTCCTCCTGCTCCTCCTCCTCCTCTCAGGAGAAATTAAAACTAATTATGAAGGTTTGTTTCGTATAAAATAGAAAATCATGAAGTAGATTAAAATGAGAAAAGTGCTGTTGTTCCTTAATTGGTTGTCAGTGGACGGCGTACGGTGACCTTTGACCCTGAAGGTCTTCACCCACGACGCAGGAGTGACGACTCCGCCCCCCCGCTCCTCGCCAAGACACTTAGATACACTTTAATACACTTAAACACACTTAAACACACTTAAACACACTTAAACACACTTCAATACTCCTAACTCTTAACCTTAAACACGTTTACATGCGTTACATTTATGAAACCTGCCCATCTGTGCACTTCAACTCACATATAGCGGCTGCAGCTCAGTGGGGTCAGGGGGTCGTCCTGCAAGCCCAAGGTCGTCGGTTCGACCCCCGCTCTCCCTGATTGTTGCAAGTCCATGAGCAAGGCACTGAACCCACCAATCACTGCAGCCCGCTGCTCCTTAATCACTAAGGATGAGTTAAATGCAGAGAATACATATCGTTGCATGTGTACTCTGTGCAACGATAATAGATTGAATCCAGTATATATATGTATATATATATATATATATATATACATATATATATATATGTATATATATAGTGGATTCAATCTATTGTATTTAGTTATCGCACTGTGTTTACTGTTGTTAATGTCCTTGTCTATTGTTGCACCCCCGCCATGAAACTTTCCTCCCACAAGTAAATATACAATAAAAAGATTGTGTTTGGAACATGCAGAGGTTGTCCATCGTACCAGAATATGTGTGTGTGTGTGTGTGTCTGAAGTGTGAGATGGGTTTGGGGTCAGGGGAGAGAGGCATGTACGGGCGTATAGAACCCCCCCGACGCCCGACGGGTGGGACAACATCAGTCAGCTGTTCACCATGAATATAAACTACGCTCCACAGAACTAGAACTCCTCTTCCTGAAACACACAACGATGCACACAACACAACGTCTCAACACAAGACTCGACAACTTGCCAAACACACAAAGACCTTTTCCTGAAATAATTCATATGCATAGTTCTGATATTTACTTTGATATAAAGCATAACTCTCCTCTCCAACGCGTACCTTTACTAGCCGTCACACACATTGTGACGTTACTATCTCTTTCTTTTTCAATCACTTCATAGTCTTAGTCTTCAAAGACTATCCGTCATGGAATATGTTCCTGACATGTTCTCTGCATCACGTATAAATAAATAAAGAAAGCAGCCACGTGTGATCCTTATGAGATGAAGCAGCCCACAGATGGCCGACGTATTGCCTGAACTGCAGAATAAATAATGTAATAATTAGATGAATACAGCGTCTGGTTCTACTGTTCGTCTCTACTTCCCGTTACTCGACTCTCTCTGATGTAAATCCGTCTCTGCAAAGTCATCGCGGCCATCTGGCAGCGAGACTCTGCATCATCGCCGCGTTCCCCTCGCGTCCTGCAGCCTGACATCAGGACTCTTTGAGTAGTTTGTTGTTGACGTCGACGTGTGCTCCTCCATCACAGAGGACGTCGGGAGTCATCGGAAGTGAAAGATAACGCAACGCGTCATTAATTCAGTTTACAATTCATCCGTTTTACAAGGGAATCATTTATAAAACACTTCTTGAGAGTTGAAAATTTGATTAAAAGCGTATTTATATGGAAGATGTATGTGGAAGTATGTCTGAATGTATGTGTGTATGTGCATGTGTGTATGTGCATGCATATGTATGTCTATGTATATATACACACATATATATATATATATATATATATATATATATATATATATATATATATACATACATATATATGTATATTTATGTATATATATCTATATATATATATATATAGATATATATATAGTTTTTTTCTTTTTTCTTGTCTTTGTTCTTTTTTCTTTATTTTATATACATTTTCTGATTTATTTTATTTTAATTTAGGATAGGAATTTATAAGCATTGTTTGCTTCTACCTATACCCTTTCTCTTTTGTATATTTTATAAAATAATATTGTATAGTATTTGATTTGATTGACTGAATCGAATACACAACAACAACAACAACAACAACAACAACAACAACAACAACATTTTACAGCGTAGACGTTTCTCTGTATGATCGATGAAACCACACTCGGTGAATGACGGAGCGACCGACCGTCTTTCTGACTAAAAGGGGCGGAGCCTGCTGCTCTCCGAGTGACCGGCTGCTCCCTGCAGAGAGACGGATGCTGGCCGCGAGGCGGCCGTCAGCTCCGTGGAGAAAACGAAAAGTGCCGACTCACGGGAGGATGAGGTCACGCCGACCACGAGGGACAGACGACCTCCGGGGGCTCGCAGCCAGACGATGTCGGCGGTGATGAGAGATGCGTGCTCTCTTTTTAATACCCGTCATCCCCCAGACAGCTCACATCATCGACGTCCAATAAGAGATCACTTCCATCACAGGAGAGGTCCAGGCGAGCGCGCCGGGTTCAGGTTCAGCCGGCGGGTTTCATGGATCCTGCGCCGGGCCGCCGGCGCCGGACAAAGAGCCCTCTGTGGGCAACATGCGAGGAGGCAGGCATCGCGGTCATGTAGCGATGGAGATAAGGCCGCGTGCCCATCGCCGCACGCCGCTCACGTGGACCGAACGCCACCGCGGCCGAGCAGCCGAGGAGGTCGACGAGACGATCCAGATATATATATATATATATATATATATATATATATATATATATATATATGTATATATATATATATATATATTTATATATATATATATATATATCATAAATGATAATCATATCATAAATCTATGATATATATATATATATTTATATATATTTGATATATGTATATCATATATAAATATATGATATATATGATATGTAGCTCACTTTTCTTTGAGAAGAGGTGGAATGGGGACCAAGTGGATAATGGTATATATATATATATATATATATATATATATATGATATATATACCAATTTACCATTTATCCACATTTTCCCTTAGAAGAGAAGAATAGTTTTCTCTGCAGAGAAAACTCTGAACTGCATTTGAATGTTACATCTTTCGTTGTTATTGATCACCAGTCCGTAGCGATCAGTGTTCAGAGCATCGAGTGTAAACACAACTCACCGCTGTAAGTGAACAATAAAGAAAAGAAAAAGTTTGGCAAAGGAGAAAACATTGTGAATTCAAACGTCGTCCTAAATTTGTCCCTAAAAGACGACGTGGCCTCCTGCAGGAGCAGCTCGTCTCATGGGGGGAAACGGGGCGAGGAGGATGTCAACAACAACAACAACAACAACAACGACATGCTGGTATTTCATTGTCAGTCCGGTGGAGTTAGACCTGCCAGTGAACTCCAGCATGAAGACATTTCATTTGATGGGAAGACCAGAGGGAAATAAAAGGAGAAAAGCAATCTATGATGACTCTATTTATGTTCTTTTTTATTTTTATGTACCGGTCTGGAAGAAACATCGATTGTACACAGTCATAGAAAAATGTGAAACCATTGATTTTCTTGTGGAAGTACAAGTGATTTGATTTCAAGCAAACAAACAAACAGACAGACAGAAATAACTACAACATGTGTCCACACCGCTTAACGTCTAAGGAAGTGGAACAATTAGTCCAATAATAGATTCATTATTTGACTGAAATCAACTCATTGTCTTTATTATGATTGAAATGACGGCTAAACAGAGCATTACGCTTAATGGCCACCAGGGGTCAGACGTGTTGTTAGAATGAGAAAATAAAACTATATCGTTAATTGTTAAGTTGAGGTAACACAACTCATTTTAGAGATTAAACAAGTTCAATGGTATTTAAAACAAACCTAAATTTCATTGTTCGGTGGAACCGGTTCTACGTTAGCTTCAGGCAACAGAGCGTCTTGGTTACATGAAAGAAGCTTCCCACAATGCACTGCTCACACTCTGTGGTTGTTTCACGTCTTCTGTGACATCATACTGATGACTATGATATTCTCATCTCAGCAAGAAAATCTAAATCTCCTCTTAACCACAACGGCCATATTACACATATAACACATAGCCCGTGATGACATCACACGTGTCCATTAAACGGCGTAGTGTCCTGCGGGCCGGTCCCTGGGGGCGGAGCTCCTACACATTCCATCAGTATCAAACTCCAACACTGCCAGACGCCCTTCACTCCATTTCCTTTTTTAAGATAAAGCTCCCTCTGTTCACATTTTTTTCACAATCCAATACTCGGTACCGATCTGGCAACCAACCCCAATCCCTGACACAATTACCCCCTCGGACCCCGCATGCCTCCGGCCCCGTCTCCAGGATTGCGTGAACCCTTCAGGCCAGACGGCATCAATAAGTGCCTGTCGGGCCTTGGAGGAGCGCGGCGCCCGGACAGCGGAGGCGAGATGAAAGACAAATGAAGAATCATTGACTCCGCCGCGTCCGGCCAAAGGGATTAGTGGGCTGAACTGGTGGGACCTCGTCCTCTCTCTCTCCGTCTCCGGCCGGCCGGCCCTCTCCGCCCGTCGGTCTCGCGGGCCGGTCGCTTTCTCACCGCCACAGAACCACAGCGTCCATTAATACCCCGACAGAAAAAGGGAAAAGGTTATTAAAGACATCAATAGACGTCATTAGGATGCGAGGGGAAGTAAGCGACCTCATTTGAAATGCCAACTGTGAGTTTCTGCCAGGGGACCGGGTCTGTTCTCTCCTCCCGACACACAAAAGGACGACATTTACCGCAAAAACTAATCTCATCCGAGGTACTTGAAGTTTCCCCGGCTCGCGCCTCGTTGTCAGCACACAGTGACGCCGCTGTCTGAGTTTGGAGCGGCTCGTTATGTTCCAGTGTTTGTAGAATCCAGACGTCTCCCCGTCAGTCAGAGCATGACTCGTCTACATAGACACTCACACAGCGCCGCGTCGGATTACGATGTTTTTAAACCGTCATCGGAAGACTGAAGTACAGGAGCCTGAGGAGTTGGTATGTCTTCCTGCAGGCCAGCAGTACAACAAATACAATGTACACAGGATATACACATTGTAGTTGTTGTACAGTTGTAGCCATAAATATAGTCTTATAGTGAGATGCTACTATAGGCTGAAAGGCTAAAAGGGGACGTCTAGGATACACTGAGCACCTCTCTCCTCTCTCCTTATGGACCTTTAGGATACATTGAGCACCTCTCTCCTCTCCTCTCTCCTTATGGACGTCTAGGATACACTGAGCTCCTCTCTCCTCTCCTCTCTCCTTATGGATGTTTAGGATACACTGAGCTCCTCTCTCCTCTCCTCTCTCCTTATGGACGTTTAGGATACACTGAGCTCCTCTCTCCTCTCCTCTCTCCTTATGGACGTTTAGGATACACTGAGCATCTCTCTCCTCTCCTCTCTCCTTATGGATGTTTAGGATACACTGAGCTCCTCTCTCCTCTCCTCTCTCCTTATGGACGTTTAGGATACACTGAGCTCCTCTCTCTTCTCCTCTCTCCTTATTTTTGTAGTTTGGCCTTCGTAAAAGAAACGTTACTTTCTTGATCCTCGTAGTTCTGAGTTTGTCCTCCTGGTTGACTTCACTCATTGAAAGTCTCTTTGAACAAAGGGAGCAGCTAAAGGACGCGTCATGTAACGAAATAACTAAAGTCATCCCCCCAAGAACAAACCGCCGTGGAACACGATCATTCAGTCCGCCCAGCCGAACGCGGCCGGTGTCCTCGGCTCGTCTCCTAGGCTCGTCTCCTCGGCTCGTCTCCTCGGTCCCGCGCCCGAAGACCTTGAACACCCGGTCCTCTCTCCTGGGTCCATGTCGGCCATCTGTGCTGCAGACAGGAGGCGAGAGGCGGTGATGAGTTGCTGCCTGTCGGGGCCACGCAGATCAATGTGAGGGTGTGGATGAGCGAGTCAAATGAGCATTGATTGCCAGGAGGTGGCACGCCGCCAAGGGGGGGGGGGGGCTGCAACATACTGCGAGGGCCTCGGGGGCATGGATGTGTGTGTGTTTTAGATTTATGTACACGTCATGTGTGAAACCACCAGGTTAGCAACACAGAATCAATTATATGCACATAAAGCAGTTGGTAAAAAATCTTATTTTCCGTAGAAATAAATAAGCGAGGAGCACTTAAAGAGTAGACGGTGTTTCTTCAATAGGTGTATTCATCACCTGCCGCTTCACGCTGCGTCCTCCTCTTCTTCGCCAGGTCTCATTATTTATCACCCACCATTCTGTTGATCCAGAGGACATCACTGACAATTAAATATTTCAAAACATAAGCAAGACGAATGACCTCCAAATTGTGCGGAAGATCAGATCCACTGCAACCAATTAAGTGTGATTAGGAAAACAGTTCGGTGGCTCTGGAGTGGAGGAGGAGCACCAGAAGCAACGCCATGTAGTTCCACATCTATGGAGTAGTAGTTGAGCCAGATGCAAAGAACAGGAAACATTCATTTCAACTAACTTGTGAAAATCCAATATGTGCTTTTGACTCTGGAATGCAAATGACTTCATGTCACTTTCCCCTTTATTGGGTAATTCAATGTGTTCACAGGATCAGTTGTGCCTTCATGACGTGTTCTCCAAGCCGCGATGGCTTTGGTTTCGCTTCGTGACATGAAAGAGACTTCCAGTCGTTTTAAGATCGTGTTTGATGATGAACCCCAGCGGCTCGTAACGAGCAAACAGTTTAACATCGACGTGCAGCGGTGACGAGTGCCAGAGCTGAACACTGATGGGATGGAGGAGCGTGGATGACGAGGCTCCAGCCTTTTAAAAGCACTGCAGGCATATCAATAGCTGCTGTCATTGCCCGCAATTTAAAAAAAGTACATTTTGGCAATCCCTGATTTACTATGAAGGCAGTTGCATTCGCTTATAGCTGCTGGGGGACGTTTATGATACACTGAGCACCTCTCTCCTCTTCTTTCTCTCCTTATGGATGAATCTTCATCTCTCCATCACACATTATTAACTCAGCTTTCTCCCCAGAGTCTTTATGACGTCATGTCTCTTATTGTCCATTGGACCTGACTGGGTCTGATGCCTCCAGTCATGACCCATCATGTGGAAGTATGTCCATCTTCCATAATATAGAAGTATGTCCTTTTTCCGTAATTTGCAAGTATTTCCATCTTCCATAATGTTGAAGTACGTCAATCTTCCATCATGTGGAAGTATGTCCATCTTCCATAATATAGAAGTATGTCCTTTTTCCATAATTTGCAAGTATTTCCATCTTCCATAATGTTGAAGTACGTCAATCTTCCATAAAGTGGAAGTATGTCCATCTTCCATCGTATAGAAGTGTGTACATCTTCTATAGAATAGAAGTACGTCCATCTTCCATAAAGTGGAAGTATGACCATCTTCCATAATGTGGAAGTATGTCCATCTTCCATAGTATAGAAGTATGTCCATCTTCCATAAAGTGGAAGTATGACCATCTTGCATAAAGTGGAACTACGTCCATCTTCCATAATATAGAAGTATGACCATCTTCCATAGTATAGAAGTACGTCCATCTTCCATAGTATAGAAGTATGACCATCTTACATAAAGTGGAAGTATGACCATCTTCCATAATGTGGAAGTATGACCATCTTCCATAGTATAGAAGTACGTCCATCTTCCATAGTATAGAAGTATGACCATCTTGCATACAGTGGAAGTATGTCCATCTTACATAATGTAGAAGTATGACCATCTCAGTGTTTTTTCCCTGAAAATTGCCCCTGTTGCCATGAGGCTGAGTATGAGCCGAGGCTAGAGGACTTGCTCTGGACGAAGTGCGTCGGGAGAGAGGACGGACCTGGAGGTCCATGTGGGTCATGAGACACGTATCGCCGAATCAACTTCTCTATTTCAACATTTAGATCGTTGTCACCCCACATGAGGACATGCATCTGGTCCAGAGCTCCAGGGATGAGGACAATGGTACGTTCTCGTAAAAGCAATCACAACACACCCACAACACGCCCACAACACGCCTGTAATAAAACACATGCGATCACTACTTTGCGCCACATCCAGGGACAGTAAGGCGCTCAGAGTTTTACACACAGTTAAACCTTTTTTAACTCCCAGTGAATGGAAGGAAAGCCAACTGTGCAGCGCTTAGCGGCCAGAAGACGCTGCGCGGCTCTCCGTGTTGTTTGTAGCATCGTGTAAATAAGAAGTGATCCCATTTCAAATATTAAATAAAATGTGCTGATTGGGAGTAAATCTGCGGCCTAGCCAATGAGCAAACACACACCAACTGTCATGGATTCTAATTCAAATAGTGCAGATGATTTTGTTGGCATTCATAAAGATTATGAAATCCAGTGAGATTTCTGAGAAGAGCAGACCAAACACTGACACAACGACTTCATATGATAACCAAAACGTTGCTGTGAAGCCACAGAAAAACACCAGCAGCTGTTAGCATGGATTTAAACCCCACGTTATCTTTTCATTAACCTTAAACTTTACACTTTGTCCAGGTTTGGCCCAACTGTCCTCTCTCCACAGAGTGTTCGGCAAGTGGTTTCTCGATATGGACCATCGTAAGTTATTATTTAGTTAACAGTAACCAGCAAGGACCAGACATATACAAAATATCATTTTTTGTATTTAATATATACTCACATTTTCATTTTCACATTGCACTAATACTATCAAATAATTCTATTGTCTGCAAATATACAAAAGGTGTTCAAGTTACGCTTTCACATATTGGCAGCAGGCCAGGTGACCCCCCTATCCCCAAACAAAAAATGTATTGTTTTCCAGGAAGCCACACATAACCAAATATTAATATCTCTTTCCGAGATCTCAGCTAACCTTTCCTCCAGTATTCCGTTCTATTTGACAGCGGCTAGTCGAGGTTTGATGATGCTGCAGTTGGCTCGCTCACCGTTAGCAGAAGTTAGCCGAGAAAGCTTTTTGACTTCAGCCGTTTATCAATTCCAAGTACACTGACGTAACGTTATTTTGATAATTAATAAACTTTGTGCTCTTTAGATCATTTTAATGTATTAATTGTATTATTATTTCTGGAATTTGTTGGAAGGTATCACTGTGAAAATGCACCAAAAGTACATTTAAAAAAAAAAAAAAAGATATCTTGCCATTTTATTATATCTGATTCATGCTTATATTTCAGTAGATTATGTGTACATTTAAACAAACAAATATATTAGCGGTGGGAATTACTAGTGTGCCAGGGTGGGGGTCCGCCCCACTCAAATATTCTCTATAGCTCCAGATTATCACATAAGTAGCGTCAGGTTGTTTTATTCTACTAAACATCCGTGTGTTATTGATCGTGTCCACACAGCGGCGTGTCCTTCTGTCTCGGCGTGGTGGCGTTCACACTTCTCCTGGCTCTAGGTATCGCGGCGGAGAAGAGGTTTAGTGGAAAACCCATTTCATCACACAGAGTAAAACGTGATGACTCACATATCTGCACTGGTTTTGTTTTCAAAGGTTGCGCGTTATTGTTATTTTGAACAGATATGCAGTGTAACTAACACTCAGTAAAACTCTTTATGCCCAAATATTTGATCTTATTTAGTTTTTCACATGTTGCACTTTATTGATATTATCTTGAAAAGGTTTTCAGTGCAAAACAGATTAAACAGGTGAAGCGTGTTGAACGGTAACATACTGTACGTCATCAACAGTGAAAAAACTGTAGATGTGACAAACTATTGCTTTTCTGAAAAGATCTACTGAAAGATAACGGCAACATATAGTTTTAAAGTGTAATGATAACAGAACACTTTGCATTACTTATAACTCCCTTTTAAAATGTTCATTAAGCAACATTATGTAACTCATAGGAATGTAAGGTATTATATATGCAGCTTGTTCATTGTTCTCTAACTGAATGAAAGGCAGACTTGGTTTTATTAGATGTGGTTTCATTGTCATTTAAAAAATACAAGTAATTGTGACAGTAACAAATTATTGTTTGATCACAGTGTATTCTCATGTAACTTTTGTGGTTTAAATGTCTAACGGACTATCGGCCCCCGGGCTTCTTTACTTCATCACAACTGTCCCTCGTTGCAAAAAGTTTGGACAGCCCTGGTTTAAATGATCAACATCGTATTAAGTCCACAAATAGATACCTTATGAAATGTAATTGATGGCTTTAATATATATATATATATATATATATATATATATATATATTTATGTTTCATCTAGGAGACTACATAATGGATCCTCACGTCAGACCCCCAGAGAAACGCTGTCTCATCCACACAGAGCAGAACTCATGTACATGTGTTTGTGTGTGTGTGTGTGTGTGTGTGAGAGCTTAATGCACATTCACATAGTTACTGTCACTAATGATGCTTTGTACGCGGCTCAGAGCAGCAGCATCACTGGAGAGCTCTGGGAGTCCCCAACACCACAATATAAGTAACGCTTTGATTAGATCTTCCTTTTCATGTTGAAAGAATTGCAGCTTAATTTAAATGCTAATTTTGCGACAGCGGCCCTTTTTTTGTTGTAAACTAATTATTCAAATGAGATACAGTCCTCTGGAGGAAAGGTGGGTCAGTTTGACTCCAGTCGCCTCACCGAGGTCCGACAACGTTTGTAGTCGCTCAGACAAAGAGACTCATTTACACTTGTTCTTGGTCTCGTCTTTTGAATAAAAAAAAAAATAATTAGCTGAGAGATTTACGCAAATGTGGCTGTATTACGCCCCCACTCAAATACTACTTGGCCGATAAATGGTTTTAAATTGCAAGACAACAATGCCGCTATGGTGAAATAATAGTACCCTTACTACTTTGACTCCTGAGAATTATCCTCCATTTGCCCTTTGTGGGTTTTTATTATTCCGATCAGTCACGCTGCGTCTCAGCGCTGCTGTCGTCAAACGTTCTGAGCGCATCAACCACGGAGCATAAATACTTTATAAAGGCGATAAAGCATGCGCTTATGGCGGCTGCAATTACGGTGAGTCATTCCCCCCCGCGCACCGTTAAATTTCTTATAATTATCACCATGTCGACAAATTTGTGTTTTTTATAATAGATGAAGAGTGATCATCAGCTGTGGTGTCCTTCTTGAGCGTTTAAATATTGCAGAACGTAGCGGCATGTGTGTCACAGCGAGTGGGAGAGCAGCAGAAACACACATGTTTGTTACAGAGGCGATGTGGGGTTCACTGGGACACACACACGTTGGTTAGACAGGCGATGTGGGGTACATATACACACTCACACGTTGGTTAGATAGGCGATGTGGGGTACATACTCACACACATACGTTGGTTATACGGGTGAAGTGGGGTACGCCGGGCAGATACACACACATACACACAGACATTGGTTAAACAGGCAATATGAGGTACACTAGGCAGACACACACACAGTGGTTAAACAGGTGATGTGGGGTCCACTGGGGCACACACTCACACATAGGTTAGACGGGCGAAGTGGGGTACATTGGACAGTGATGATTGGTATACACACACACTGGGCATACACACACACATTGGTTGGTAGGGCGAAGTGGGATACACACACATACACACATGTTAGTTAGACAGGCGATGTGGGGCCCACACATACGTTGGTTAGACAGGCGATGTGGGGTCCGCACACATGTTGGTTAGACAGGCGATGTGGGGTCCATACATACGTTGGTTAGACAGTTGATGTTGGGTCCATACATACGTTGGTTAGACAGGCGATGTGGGGTCAACTGGGCAGCCCCACGGTGGTTATTAGACAGGTTGAATACTTTATAGACACGGAAAATCCATTTTCTATGGATGTTTATAATTATTTACGTCGACATAACACTAGTTTGTTAGTTTCTCAAGAGTTGTAAACAAAAGCCAGAGAAGCATTTCCTTTAGAACATACATGTGATTACTGTGTGCGTGGAATGTATGGACACAATTTTAGGATAACTTTGTAACGTATACCTAACATCAACAAATAGTTCCTAAACATTCACTATGATCATGATGAAAGGCGTTTGGACTGCATAGCGTTTCTGAGTTCTGAACACATGAGCTTCCAGAGACCTTCATGCTAATCAGAACTCATAATAATTCCTACACTGTTCATATGATAATGAGCTTCTGTACATCAGTGTCTCTAACCCAGTGGGTATGAAAGGAGTTTGTACTCTTCACATTCACTCAGACTTGGATGTCAATGTGGATACAAAATATTTCAGCAAGCTCATTAAAATGGCAAATGTGAAAAAAATAAAGGTTTACAGTCATTTAGATTAGCAAACAAAGATAATTTGTACGGCTCTTCTGCGGTTCACCGAGAGAACGTCGGAGAGCACTGAGCAGCGTTTTTGTTTTATGAAAGTCTCATTATAAATGTTGCCGCTGAGTAAACACTTACAGCTTACACAAGTGTCATTTGATAAATAGACAAAGGGGATTAAATGAGTCTGAAACGCACCTATACACATAATTGATGTAAATCAGACTGCAGCGTATATCTTTATTTACAGTTCCCTATCACCGCTGGAGCTTCTTTATCCATCCGTGTATCCAAGGTTACCTTTACCTAATGCATACTAATAAGGACATATTAAGATGTTAACATTGAGTGGTGTGCAGAAGATGCTGAAGGTGAGCGCACACCGACCCCGACCTCCATTATCAGCTGTTTCTGTATGATGGAGAGTTCATTAGGCGTCCCTGCTGTGCCATTTTTGCTCCCTCTGGTAGTAATGAGGTAAACCGGATGGAAGGAATGCTTTCGTGAAAAACAAATTCCACACCTAACATGTCATAAAGGTTAATAAAGCTGCAACTGAATGGGTCCGTTTGAATGAAGACATGGTGCTCTGTGAGCAGGGGGGTGACTCACGGTGGGCTCATGACGAGTGCACATGGTGCTGATGAAACTGAAGGAGAGAGCAGAGAGCTCCAAGAGCATGTTGTGCTGGGTAACCTGGCTCTGAGAAGACCTGTTCAAAGCGTCCTTGAGAAGAATACAACTCACTGTAACGGGCGAGGAGAGGCGAAGCACAGGGAAAATATTTGCAAATGGAAGACAATCTGATTATCATGGAAAGTTTGCTTCCAGGAAACAGAAACTGTGACACTGAAGCCTGAGAAACCGGATTAATGCAGCAGAGCAGAACGGACACAGGAGACGTGGAACCTGTTAGTCTTTCACATGACATCTATTGTTCATCTGGTCACATGACATCTATTGTTCATCTGGTCACATGACATCTATTGTTCATCTGGTCACATGACATCTAGTGTTCATCTGGTCACATGACATCTATTGTTCATCTGGTCACATGACATCTATTGTTCATCTGGTCACATGACATCTATTGATCCATCCTCTGTTGCTCTCCTGAAGGGTTCTTACCTTTTTCTTTTTGGGGGAGTTGTTCCTGATCCAATGTGAGGTCAAAGGTCAGTGATGTCGTCTGTGTACCGAACATAAAGCCCTCTGAGGGGAATTTGTGATTTTGGGCTACACAAAATAAACCTTCTTTGCTCTTTGACAAGCTGCAACACATCAGAACTTGAGGCCTTATTGATGACCGTTGTGAGGTTAATGGTTGGTTACTCTCATTAACATTCATGAAGGGTTTATTATAACGCATCACAAATACATTTCACATCAATTCCTAGTTTTATTAGATAGGAGCCATACTAGTGGCTCAGCATTGTTTAACATGACTTTTCAAAATAAACTTCACCACCTAGTTAGGATTAGCGTGGGCGAACAACACGTTCATCTCACGTGGTTCACCTCACAGGCTTTACCTTTAGTTTTTCCCACAACGCTTTACTCACCTGAGTTTACTCGCTTTTCGCTTCACTCGCGCAAGGGGCGGGGCTTAAAGGGGGCGGGGCTTATCTCTGTGGCTTTACTCCGTGGAAACAATTATCATCTCCTTCATCCACTATGAAGAACAAGGACATCACACAAAGGTGTGAATATCTATTGCTCTCGTGTTTGAGTTTATATATATATATATATATATATATATATATATATATATATATATATATATATTTAAGCATGACATCACCCGTAGGCTCACCCAGCTTGGTGACCTTCACCTCTACGTGTGAATGAATGTCTCTTTCAGCTCCACTAGAGCAGCAGATTGATTCACCACCTCGACTTGAGGTGAAAATTTGTGTCAAACCCAACAAACTGGACGTTGACTTTACACGGGATGTGTGAACGCACCTCTACGACGACGCTGCTGGGTTTCCTTTGGAGTTCGTTCAAAGTCATAGCTCCTCGTTATCACCGGAGGGAGGCCGGGTGAAGCTTGTTTTAGAGATGGATTTGGTACAACAGCTATCTGCTTCTTATGGACCTGTAGTGAGAGTAGCTTGTGGTTAATGATGTTAACTCTTTCACTGTAGCAGAGCTGCCAACTCTCACGGTTTCGCCGTGTGACACACGCTTTTGCGTGTTTTCACACGCTCTCACGCCACATAACCAATTTCTCACAGCAAAAGAAAGTCTGATTTGGGCCGAAGCGCGTTGGCTCTTTTCAAACTCCGCGACGATAGATGGCGCTATGGAGCGCATCTGTAAACCTGTTAGCTGCATACACATCTATTGACCCCAAAGAGTCCCGAAGTTAGCAGCAGAAGAAGATGTTCAAACAGACAAGTAGAGTCTATGGTATGTTAATGCAGGGCTCTCAAGTGTCACGCATTGAGAGTGACAGTCATGCATTTCGGTCTTAAGTCACGCACTCCCGCCACACATCGGATTTATCACGCTGACAAAAAATCTTGGCTATTTAATGTTTTAATGTGCCGTAGCGCGCAAACATGAGCTGGCCCCACTGCCATCTGAGTGTACTGAGAGGTGCCATTTATCAGCCAATCAAAAAGAAGGGCTGGGCTACACAATAGCCAATCAGAAAAGAACCTATCTGTTGTATCTGGGTAAGATTTAATCCAGTAACCAATGAAAATAAAGCATCAGTCACTCTTACCCGTCTTTAGAACCTGAGAGCTTTTAATGACATGTGGTTCAACTAAGTACTCACTCTCTTAAACTTTACATCTTGAAATAAATAATGTGTTGTGTTTGTTTGTGTGATTGTGTGATGTGATGTAAACTCAGCTGTCATAGCAAGCAGGAGAGCACCGTGTGGACCTCTTGGTGTACTGCATGCTCAAAACATCATATAATTGTTTATTCAGCTGCCCACATAGCATTTATCTTTTTATTTGCAGGCCTAGGAAAAGGACCCTCTCAATTTTTTTCAAAACAATACTTTGAACAAGTAAGATGTATTCTAAAGAATTTAACATAAAGACAGGACATTTTTGCAATAGAATTAGACATGTTTTTTGTAAATGAGAGTAGAGTTATTAAAAACATTTAAATTATTTAAGGTAGCAAAGATGCTTCGTAAAAGACATTTTCCAGGCCAGATCGAGGTACAACATGGGTTCAACGCCAAATTAATTAAAATTTCCTGATATTTGAGCCACCACCGAGTGTGGCTGCGTGCACGTCAACATTTTGGTCACCCCCGACAAAATCTCACTCCAAGGTTCTTTGAAAAGTTGGCAGCTCTGCTGTAGTATGTGTTGTAACATCCACACAGCCTCACACACCAACGTTTTCACAAGACAACAACAATAACATTAAAACATGCAGAGCAACACGCTGCCTGTGGTTTGCAGTCTGTAGTTTCTTTCCGAACTAAAATCAGAATACATGTTTGCTGTGATGATTATTCTTCTACACTCAGATGGGCAGTTACCAACTGAACAACCAGCGCTGAGCAGACGTCTGTGTTCAATGCGAGCCGAACGAACGCGGAGGACAAAGGAGCCGCCAGCGACGCAGCAGGTGTTAGAATAACAAGCAGAAAGCTTTGGCGACAGGTAATTAGCACCCACGTTAGCTAGTGACTGAAGCTAGCTTCCAATATGTTGGCATGGCCCTGCTGAGACTCCTCCCACTCCTCCTCTCTACCTCCACCTGATGGATGGTGGAGGTCTGGATGGTGGAATATGCCGACTACCAACTCTTCATCATCTGTCATCTTCATGGTGTTGTTCCTGTGTTTTATTGTGTGTGATGATTCCTTCTGGTCACATGACCTCTATGACACCTGTCCACCTGGAGAGGATCCTCCTCTGTTCTCTCCTCAAGGGTTCTCACCTTTTACCCTGAAGGCTTGTTTGGGAGTTGTTCCTGATCTCATGTGAGGTCAAAGGTCAAAGGTCAGGGATGTCTGTGTGTACAGATTGTAAAGCACTCTGAGGGGAGTTTGTAATTTGTGAAAATGGGCTAAACAAATAAACTGAATTGAAATTGAATTGAATTAATAATAATAATAATAATACATACGATTTATATAGAGCTTTTCAAGGTACTCAAAGACGCTTAAATCTTTTGTTGTGAAGAATTTTTTTTTTTGTGAAGACGAAATTGTCCCCATTGTACCTAGGGAAATGATCCTAACATTAAAGAAGTCCACAGAAGACATCTTTTACTTTTTACTTCTTAGGTTTTAAAAAGCATCGGGCCTTCAGAGCCAGACCTCCTCCTCACGGGGACCCCTCGGGCCTCGACTTAAAACAACATGAGAAGATGGAAGTTTGAGCGCCAAGAAACAAACACACCGAGCGCCCAAGCGGCGGCGTGGGGAGTGTGTGTGAGGTGTGTGAGGTGTGTGTGGGGAGTGTGTGTCCTCGGCCAGCAGATGTAGCGCCGCCGATAGCATCGGTCGAGCCGGACCCTCAGATTGCCCCGGCTCCCGTGTGGGAGGATTATGAGTGGAAGGTACAGCCCATTGCTTTCTAATAACATCCTCTAATCTCTCGCCAGCTGCCCTTGAGGCTCTCGACTCAGAAAACATTGCCACTTTTCACTTTCAATAACGCGGCGTCATCGGGGCGGGGGAGGGGAGCGCACCTCGCTCCATCAAAGAGATTGGCCGTGGTCGGCGCTCTAGTTGGCTGTCGACGGAGAGAAAGCCATTTCATCCTGAATCGACTGCAGCCCTCCACCTATGGCGGCATGCGCTGCTGTTTCCTCCCAAGGTTCTTTCCCCACTATATATATACACCATCGTTCAAAAGTTTGAGGTCACTTAGAAATGTCTTTATTTTTCAAAGAAAAGCATGTTTTTTGAATGAAGATAACATTAAATTATTAAGAAATGCACTCTATACATTATCAACGTGGTAAATGACTATTCTAGGTTGAAACACCTGTTTAAAAAAATTAAATGTCTACACGGTTGTATAGAGGCCCATCTCCAGTGTTCTAACGGCACATCGTGTTATCGCCTTAGAAGACTAGCGGAGGGGTAGAATTTTAGAAAACCCCTTTGTTATGTTAGCACAGCTGAAAACAGTTATGCTGGTCAGAGAAGTTTTTTCAACTGGTCTTCCTTTTGAGCTTGCAGTCTGAAGAACACAATTCATATTTAATATATAATTCATTATTTCTAACCTTGTGAATGTTCATTTTGCAATTCATTGGATAAATAAAAGTGAGTTTTCATGGAAAACACAAAATTGTCTCGTTGGGTGACCCCAAACCTTTGGACGGTCGTGTATATAACGACTCCTTTTCACCCGGCCTTTGGACGTTGCAGCGTTCAGTCCTTTAGTGGCAGGTGTAGCTCCTCCCACCAACCGGCTGGCCTCAGACCCCCCCCCCCTTTGACGGACGACCTGCGCTCCCAGAGGCCTCCGCTCTTCAAATCCCCCCTCTCGGGGCCCGCTTTACGATTTCCATTTCATCCCCTCTTACGTTGATCCCGCCATCAGAAGTTTCAGCCGCTCGCTTCGGGAAAAAAAAGAAAAAACTCTGTCGTCATTTGTATTCATCACATTTTCAATCCCCCCCCGCTCCCTCTCGCCATGATGCCGCATAATGGCTTTTGTGCGTCTAAGGTGAAACGTTGGGTTTCTTTTTCCAATTAGCATGGAATCATTTCTCCAGCACTAATCCCCCCCCCCCCCCAACCTCACACCACCCATCTTTGATTTAACGCTTGGTGTGAGTCCGGGGGAGTTGTGGGTGCGGCCCTGCTGGAGAGTCCCCGTGGCCCACAATGTGTTCACCTCCTGATTGCTCGCCCTCCCAGGTTTAGTGCTGGTTTACGGAGCATGTTATGAAATAAACCCTTTTTCGGTCCCCCAACAAAGATTGTTGGCGTGACTCGCACTCAACTCGGGGAGCGCCGCGGATGAGGGCTCCTGGAGATGCATTTAAGGCGAGGGAGCGGGGAGCGGGGGGGGTGGGGGGGGATGTTAATTAAGAACACGTCTGTGAAGAGAGTCGCGGCGGAGCAGAGGTACTATACACACCGGACGGATCCTGGGGATGGAGAGAGCTACACTCATCTTTTCAAACCTCTGCTTCACCCCCCGCCGCCGTATTGGCCCTGACGGCTGATGAAGTACAGCCTGCGCTGTGCAGCAGAGGCTTTTAGTATGTACAGTGCACTTTGTTTGTGACCATGGATATCAGACGGATAATGAATATATCAATTGTGTCTGTTCATGGGAAATACAGCCGTCTCTCAATCCCGGCTTTGACCACAATCTCTTCATTTATGCTTCATAACAAATTCTGTTGGGAAAGAAAACATTCAAAATGCAAATTGTTAAAAGCCCCTTCCAACCCATACACACACACACACACACACACACACACACACACACACACACACACACACACACACACACACACACACACACACGCTACTCTATTTACTCGAGGAACACGTACCTAGCTTGATTAGATTGGGGACCAGTGGTGAAAAATCAATTTGTGGTGATTCAAACCACTAAAGCAAAAAGCCCAAATGCTTATCAATCCATTATTTATTAACTACCTGTCACCAGAGCTAATATCAGCTGTAAGCCATTCAATCACATAGTATATGTTACTATATTCTATCAATAATATGTCATGTATGTCATAATAATGTATAGTACAATAAACACAAGTAGGCGTTCATTCTTTACATTAATCGAAAGAGTAAATTAATTAATGGAAACTTTGATTTGTTTTAATTTTTTTCATTTTCTTTCATTATTACATTTGTATCACTGCATCATAAACAGGTGTTTAACAGTCGGTACACAAGGGTGTCTTTTCATGATTGATTGACTATGTATGATTTATGAATCATTAAATACATATAAAAGTAGAGCTGAGCAATACTTTCAAAGGGCAATCAATTTGAGTGCCAATTAGCATATTTAAAAATGATAATACAATATATTAGATAGTGCTTTAAAAGGTACTCCAGGCATTTTACACGGTAAGACAAACAATAGAAGCAACAACAGACGATATAAAAATAGTGAGAAACAACATTTAAAAAACAGTATCCCAGGCTAAACACAGATTTTATTAAATGTGTTTTAAGAGCGGTTTGGAAGTGGTGAGTCACAGCAATGCTCTCACAAGCATCGCGTGCATCACTCTGCATGAGCTGAAGAGTCCTTCATGTTTCTGGTGCTCACTCCAAAACCACAAATGGACAAAAAAATGCCCATTTGTCCGCAACCTATTTCCACAAAAACAAATGTCCATTGTTCCAAAGGCCCATTGTTATAAAAACACACGCTGTCCTGAAAACCAGAGCACCTGAATATTTAAAAAGCTTGATGACATCAGACCTTGAAGCCCTCAGAGAAGGCCTGACCCACCTCTCCACCTCTCCACCCGTTGTCTTCATTCGCCGCTCGGTGGGTTTTGTTCGTTAAATTGAGGGTAGAAATAAAAAGGTAAAACAACCAGAGGGAGAAGAGGAATAAAAGAGTCCTGAGCGGATATAACCGCTTCATAATTAGGCTGTCACACAAATGGGCTTTTGGTCCAAGGAGACATTTGTCAGACTAATGGGGTTTGGGAGCGATGACATTCCTCTACACGACGGGTATGAAACACACTGTTACATCACATCTGAGGACGGAAACTTATTCAAAATATCAAAAGCCTTATTTAAGCAAAGATTTTCATCTCCTGGTTGAAGGAAAAAGACATGTGGGGAGGAAACGGGACTCACATCCCTGCCTGCAGAGGCAAAGACGACCATGTCTGTCCTAATATGAGGATATTTAAATAACACAATGCTCAGTTAAACATTACTACTACTCTATTAGTGTAGTTCACCTCCCTGCCTGAGGGGGTGCTGTGTGAGATGGTGTGTTTTTTCCTTTCTTTTAGCAGCCATTTAGTTTAACCCTGTTTTCTGCTATGGAGGTAAGACTTCTGTTCTTTTTTTGTTCCTTTTGTGGTCTAGGGAAGTTAGGTGACTTGCACGGATTGTTTTGTTTGTTATTTTGGGCCCGGCCTCAACCTCAAGAATATTTGACACTTGTGTTCACGAATAAAAAACATTTAGTTTTGACAAGCTGCCGCATTGGTCCTGTTGTGGGAGGAGGGGTGACCCGTGTTTTTGTGACACTCAGGCTCGCCTCACTCCGTCTTTCTCTTCTCTGATCCGGCCCGAGTCCCTTCACAGTAGCCTTAGCCACATGTCCGCGGTCCTCCCCTGCAGCTGCACCGGGAGAGCCGTCACTTAGCAACCCCTCCTGACCTTGGCTGCCATGTTAGCACGCAAAAGCAATCTGCATCCCTGACGCTTTGATGTGCGCTGTCTCTCCTTCTCCACCCGTGAACGAGCAACTTAAAGATTTGCTGTCCGGGTCAATCATATTGAATTGCGAGCCGATCGACCGTGACGATCCGGCCCCCTCCCGGCGAGCGAGTTCCCGGCACGTGAAGAAGACGCCGCGCCCCGGCGCCGTCACCTTGGCCGCGAGCAGCCGGCGCTGAGTGATTCCTTCCCTTGCTCCCTGGACAGCTCGTCAGAGAGGGCTGCGTGTGGATTAATGCCCAGGACTTGGAGACTTTACCGTTAGCCGGTTAGCATTCACACCCACAGGAACACCCAGAGAACATGTTGAGACACGGGGGGGGGGGGGACTTACTTCATTCCGTCAATGAAGTAAGTCGAGTAAGTGTCTCAATAAATGCAAACACGGATACACAAATACACCCAGAATGATTCACAAATACATTTCAATGCACACATACATAAATGATGATTTGTTTGTTTGTTGATCGCTCTGCTTTTGTTTGTTGCCCATGTGATTGGTTGAAAATGAGGGCGACATCTGATTGGCTGCAGGTAATTCTACGTTGAAAAAAACTCATTTGCGAACGGAGCCGCAGCAACTGGCGAGACTCGAAACCATCAAACAAATGTTTAGCGATCCACAAACAAACAAACGGTATGTGTTTGTGTGTGCATCGGAATGTTTTTGTGAACCGTTCTGCGTATTCAAGATTCAAGATTCAAGATATTTTAATGTCATGTGCACATATAACACGTTATTTGTACAATGAAAAGCTTATATTGCTGGGTCCTCCAAATTAAACAAAATTACAAGGTAAGAAATAAATAAATACAAATAAGTCACAGTTTACAAATAAGTCACAAAAAATGGTATTGCACAAGAGTAAGGCGTATATTTGTGAGTTTCATTTATTTGTAAATCTGTATGTGGCCATATGTAAAGGGAATATATTTGTATTCCACTGTATGTATTCCATCTGCTGATGGATCGTGGAGGTCTGGATCGTGGAATATGCCGACTACCAACTATTCATACTCTCTGTCATCCTCATTGGATGTGTTTTAACTTGAATCTGTCCTTCTGGCCACATGACATCTATTGTTCATCTGGTCACATGACATCTATTGTTCATCTGGTCACATGACATCTATTGTTCATCTGGTCACATGACATCTATTGTTCATCTGGACACATGACATCTATTGTTCATCTGGTCTCATGACATCTATTGTTCATCTGGTCACATGACATCTATTGTTCATCTGGTCACATGACATCTATTGTTCATCTGGTCACATGACCTCTATTGTTCATCTGGTCACATGACATCTATTGTTCATCTGGTCACATGACCTCTATTGTTCTGTCCATCCTGGAGAGGATCCTCCTCTGTTCTCTCCTGAGTTTTTCCTGATCCGATGTGAGGTAAAGGTCAGGGATGTCAATCTACAGATTGTAAATCACTCTGAGGCAAATTTGTAATTTGTGAAAATGGGCTCTACAAATAAACTGAATTAAATTTAATTATTGAATTGTTCAGATCGCATTTGTGAATCTCTCTGTGCATTTACAGTTATTGAGACTGATCTGACCCCGTAGAGTGAGTCATTCAGAGGCCACCTGTTCAGAATATCCACATCAGCCTTGAAGTATCAAATCCATAGACATCTAAGACCTGCATGCACACACACACACACACACACACACACACACACACACACACACACACACACACACACACATCTGAGCACGCTCCACACAGGGCCCGACACATGCCTCTGGTTAAGGTGATGATACACACCATATGGCGCTCGAGGAACTCCTCGACCCCCGAGCGCGGCGGCCGAGGGATCCTCAGGGTTACCACGAGGGGTCGTGCGTTGGGCTTTAAGGGTCAGAAGCTAACGGCCTACT
>CM070101.1:1010000-1057500 GCA_036178185.1 Liparis tanakae | reverse complement strand
ATGTCTCCTCCATGTCTCCTCCCCATCTCCTCCATGTCTCCTCCATGTCTCCTCCACGTCTCCTCCATGTCTCCTCCATGTCTCCTCCATGTCTCCTCCCCATCTCCTCCACGTCTCCTCCATGTCTCCTCCATGTCTCCTCCATGTCTCCTCCATGTCTCCTCCATGTCTCCTCCTCGTCCCCATCTCCTCCACGTCTCCTCCACGTCTCCTCCATGTCTCCTCTATGTCTCCTCCATGTCTCCTCCATGTCTCCTCCTCGTCCCCATCTCCTCCACGTCTCCTCCATGTCTCCTCTATGTCTCCTCCATGTCTCCTCCATGTCTCCTCCTCGTCCCCATCTCCTCCACGTCTTCTCCATGTCCTCAACATTCCCTCTCCGGTGATAGATTTCTGTATTTCTGTATTTCAGTATTTCAGTATTCCTGAATCCCTTCCTATCACACATGTTGCGGTGTTATTACAGCTTACTTCCCGTAAGCCGTGTTTCCCACCGCGGTTACCACGCGCTCTGCGTTCACCACGTTTTGGGTTTATGAGAACAAAACACGTAATCCCACCGAGACGTCTTGATTCATGTCGGGTTTTAAACATTCTTTTTTATACGCGCATAACTCACCTCATTTGTGATGTTAAAACTGTTTTTCTTGGGCCGTAAATATTTTCCGAGGTCAAATAATCGCTCATCTATTAGTCACGAGTCGCAACGTCTTGGAACGGCTTGTTCCAAGAAGACGCCAGAATCAAAAGGAATAGTTAACGCGGCGGTTGTTGCGTCATCCTAATTATTTGTAATTAGGCATTTTCTAATATTTTTTTGGAGGTGTAAACAAAGCCAACGAAGGGACCGGCGGCTCGGCCTTTAATCAGGGGAACGTGCCGCTCGGCGAGCTGCTGGATGCGGCCTCCACGGTTATTGATTCCTCCGAGGCTTCAATCAGTTTCCCCTCCGCTTCCAGTTTATTTATGGCCGCGGCCTCGTGGGTTATTGAGCGGCGAGCAGAAGACGCATCGCATTAGTGCGTAAAATCATTTTCTTCTTACCTGCTTTTTTTTCCTGAGATAGCAGAAGGAGGTGAAGAGTTTTTTTAAAGCCGTGCGACTCGTGTTATGCCACCTCCGTGTGACGGGAACGCCGGAGGAGACGCTCCGGGTCCGACTCGGAACGCCGGAGAACACACGACTCAGCAGAACTGAGCCTCAGCAGGTTCTGAGTTCCAGTCCAGAAGCAGGTCGCCTCTCTTGATGTCACGTAGACGACTAAACGTCTTTTTATTATAATAAAGATTATAACGGGGCGGGGCTCCGTTATTCTCCAGAACTTGACGTTCTTTCCCAGAATGCACTTGTGAGAGCAACGCCACGTGGATGAAGTCCTGAAGTCCTGAAGAAGCTCAAAATACTAGATAGTACATATCTATATATGTAGGCCGGCCTAATTATTCATAAAGAACTCTTTACATGACATCTATTGTTCATCTGGTCACATGACATCTATTGTTCATCTGGTCTCATGACATCTATTGTTCATCAGGTCTCATGACATCTATTGTTCATCTGGTCACATGACATCTATTGTTCATCAGGTCTCATGACATCTATTGTTCATCTGGTCACATGACATCTAGTGTTCATCTGGTCACATGACATCTATTGTTCATCAGGTCTCATGACATCTATTGTTCATCTGGTCACATGACATCTATTGTTCATCTGATCACATGACATCTATTGTTCATCTGACACGTTATACGTTACTCCGACTTTACAAGTTACTGAAACATTATAAGTTACTGAGACTTTACCGTGTGACGGTAGTTCGTCTTCTCTGTAGAACATATTATGTTCACAAATAGAATTATGTTGACTTTGCGTTGAGACATGAAACTGGATGGGTTTAGTGCCAACATAGCTTGGCTTAAACTAAGTATGTTATTTATTCCTAGGACTCTTTATTATTGAGCAATGTTTGACGTTTTCCTTCCTTTAAGGCCGGCGGCCTCTGGATGAGTGTGATCCTCTGATGTGGACCACATCGAGAGTGGACCATGAGGTAAGGGGATCACAGTAATCAAACCTTGTGGTTTTCATTACAGACCTTTGGTAATCGCTCTGGCATCCAATTCATCATCTTAATGAAATATCCTGTAATGTTGGACGGGAGGAACAGAAAGAAAATACTTTGCAATCACTGATTAGTACAGTTTTTTCTTTTGTGGTAAGGAAAGTTTGGCAGGCCGCCCCCCCCCGCCCCCAAACACACACACACACACACACACACACACACACACACACACACACACACACTCCCTCCACACACACCAAAAGATTCTGTCATTTCTCTGTCAGAGAGATTTGCGACAAGTGTTCCCTAACTGTCGGTTCCACGAGGAACACGGGGAGAGCAATCCTCCACGCTCGCTCTCTCTAATCTTCAAAGGAAGCAGTTATTGCTCCGCCGCCGTGGCGCTCCCTCTCTCTCCCTGTCTCTCTCTCTTTCTCTCCCTCTCTCTCTCTCTTCCATTCCCTCTCTCTCTCCCTCTCTGACTCAGACGTTATCCGGCCACCGTGTCAGGTAAAGTGAGAGATTACAGCTCTGTGTCAACTCAACAACTTCCAAAGCCACAGCACTTAAAATATTGCCGCTGCCATTTGTTTTGTTGCCTTGACACCTGTGTGTGTGTGTGTGTGTGTGTGTGTGTGTGTGTGTGTGTGAGAGATATATATATATATATATATATATATATATAATTTTGTATATATATATTTGTATATACATACAAATATATGAGGATGAAAGGAATATATATATATATATATATATATATATATATATATATATATATATATATATATATATGTGTGTATATATATTCCTTTCAAGCCCCTATCTGCTCTGTATCCGCTGCAGACGGCTTGACATCGTCACGCTGAACACGAGCAGAAGAGAACTGAGGCAGCTGCGGTCACTTCTCTGTTTTTAACATTTCAATCAGAGCGCCGTGTGCGTGAGCGGGCGCCGCTCGTCCATCTTCCTCTTTCATTGCGCTTGGCAGGTGTATGCAAATGCGTCTGTGTGGTAATTAAAAAGGCATGTCAGCTCCGTGGAGATAAACACAATTAGTTTCACATCGCTAAGGCATAAATAATGAGCCTGCGTCAGAATGCCGCCGCACGGCAAATACATTGCACACCGACTCCACGCTCACATCGTCATGTCAGGACGGTTACCATGGTGAACGGTACCCGGATCTGTACCTGGAGAGATCTGCTCTAGTCTCCAGACCAATCACAGGGCTTTAACACGACATGACATCATTTACCCAGCCACACACATGTGGGAGGAGCTAATGCTGCGTTCACAACTAAAGCGTAATGTGAATGTTCAGAACGCTTTTATATTTATTTATTTATATTTATTTATTCATTTATTTATTCACGTGACTTTACTCGCTTGACTGTGGCTTTTCGCTTCTTTCACACCTTTAATGGGGCGGGGCTAAGAGGGGGCGGGGCTTAGAGGGGCGGAGCTTATCTTTGTAGCTTTACTACTTGGTAACTCGGCTTCAGCTTGAACATTAGAACACATAGAATTTAAAGAAAAAGCCTTTTAAATGTCTGTCAAGCTTTATAGAATACATGTGGACGTGGTCATGTGACCCGTGGAGAGGGAGCCACACGATGACATGTTTTCAATGTCCTGCACAATTTGACTCCAGGCTGTTTTTCACTGTGTAACAAATATAAGAAATATCAACTTTTTTATTTATTTAAACGGCTGTTCAGATCGTCAACAAACAAACATAACGTACCTGACACTTAAACGTGGGAAACAATATACATTCTAATCATTCTCCGGAGGTTTTAATTGCTGTGTTCGAACAAGGTAAAAGATGTGAGTAACTCTGAAGGTAATAGTGTTTCACTACGGGGATGAAACACGTTAATACACATTTATATCACATTTATATTGAGAGGAAATCCCCGACGCGGCTCCTCACATCACCTTCATGTTCCCAGGATCTAATTAGCCCCTCCCCCCCACACATCTCCATCACTGACTCATTTATAAATGATAAATGTACCTGGTCCCACCTCTGACAGGATGATTAATGGGACGACGCTCCACGCATGCCACATTTCCGACGGCGAGCTTTTCTTGTCCACGCCGTCGACATGATTCCCCGCGGCTCGCCGTCTCGCCACGCCGTCCCTCGTCCACACAAACACGAGAACCCTCTGTCGTTCTTCACCTCCGTCTGCAGAGAGGCGTCCACGGCCATTTCATTTGAGAAGTTTGGATTTGCGAAGAAGTTTCCTCGACTTACTCATAGTTGCTCCTTTCATCCCAGACACGTTTCTACCTTTTATTCTTTTATTCTGTGGATTTCCTTCCCTGAGATACAGTATCTCAGATCTCCATCACATCCCCCCTTCGGGGCCCCTGTGGAAATGTCCTTTGAAACACGATTTTATGCCTCACAACAGATTTTGAATCAACTTGCGATAGTTTAGCATTTTATTGCACAGTGTTATTGCCAATTTTATGTCCAAAGCTGCTCACAGTAAAGCGAGCGGCTCTCCTGGAGCTCCTGCTCGCTCCCTCCTGTGTGTGTGTGTGTGTGTGTGTGTGTTATCATCACATCGAAAAACTGAGCTTCACTTAGAAATAAGAATCCGAGCCCTGAAATGTCAAGCAGTATGTGTTAGAAAGTCTTGACGCACAACACAGAAAGGTTGTGATGAAAAGAGTTTATCAGAGGGTCAGTGACCCCTCACCTCCCAGAGGGAGGAGTCACAGGAGGAGTCAGTGAGGAGTCAGTGTGTAGTCAGTGTGTGTTTTGGTTCTTAGTTGCACATGAATCTAAACCGATGTGACTTCCCAGGTACTAAAGGACCCTGATCTTCTACCCCTCACATGTCCCATGATGCACTGCTGTAGGAGTCTGTGGTTGGGCGGAGCTACGATGCTGTGTTGGTTCATGTTGAACATCTTGAGCAACAGAAGTCACAGTTATGGTTTGTTACAGGAGAAAATTAACATCCAAACTCTGCCAGAATGGATGATTTGAACAGATTCTAGAGAAGTTGTTATTCTCAGACGTCTCTCACTTCGCTCTGCTTCACTTTCTAAAAGTCAAAGTTTGCAGGCAGAATGTTAACATATTTTAATATGATTCATAAGACTTTTAAATATTTCAACTGCCTCATTCTAGACATATAATCATCCTGGAAGGGATTTTATTCAATTTGGACCTGAACTTTTTAATATTTTTTCTTTCTGTATGCCATCTTCATTAATCTTCCCCAGTAACTTATAGACTGATATGTACACATGTGAACAAAAGAAAACAAATGTAAAAAGGTAAAAATGTAAACAAATTTATTAAAATAGTGTACCGCCGCTTGTGTCCTGGTGTTTACATCCGGACCTCCGTCACCGGGGTCCCGTCCTTCTGACCGGAGCAGTCCCCAAACCCACCAGCAGGGCGGCGACGTCCGTCTGCAGCCGACTCAAAAAAAACACGGTCGTTATCTTCTCGATCCGGTCCCGGCGTATTGTTTGGCAGCTTCTTCTCCATCGTTCCAAACCAATCAGCGGTGATTGCAGAGCGGCGTGTTGCAGAGCGGCGGGGGGCTCCGGTGTCGGTAATGGACACCCGGCCGACACTCAGAGGCCCTCGGCGCTCCCGCCTTCGGAAGCCTTCTGGATGTTGTTGTTCCACGCTACACTTTGAATATATCCGGGGGTCGTACCACTGGGGGGGAGGGGAAGGGGGCGTTTAATGACAGATTGCCTTATTTGTGTGTTTCCTCAGCGAAGCCTCTGGACCCCCCCGCGGCGCTCCATCCACTCGGGCTCTGACTACCCTCTGGGAGATGAAACATATGTTTAGTTCTGTAATGGAAAAGTTCTGATGGATCGAAAAACAAGCCGCAGGTCAGAGAATCGACGGCCGGCCTCCATTGTGGAGCGTTTGGTTCTTAAACTGACATCCAGCTGAAGTCCTCCGTGGCGGAAAGGACCGGAAGGTCTCAGGAAGCAGTTATTACCGGATGAGTAAAGACGGCTTTATATTAATATGTATTCAGCGTTGAAGGACAGAGAATGTATCAGGACTCTGTCTTGGATTGGCCAATTAAATGATCTGCCTCCACGAGCCAATCAGTTGGTTACATGTGGCTTTAAAATGATTTTCCTGGTTTCCTGTAGTAAACTTTGGGTTTTACTGAACACGTCTCTGGCCACATATCGGTAACGCATCAATTCCGTGACTTGCACAACTTAATAGTGGATTTGGGTTATTCTTTACAGAAGAACACAGGCTTTTTCCTTTCTTTTTCTCAGTCTACACTATATGAATGACATTCTGCATGAAAATAAATGAAACATTCTGGCCTTTATGACAGGAAAACGCCAATCGGAGTCATTCCAAATGGACAGACGTCCACTTCCCTGTTTTGTCAGAGAGGAAGCGGCGAAGTCGATGTTGTTGTCGAGAAGCTCGGGGACTTCACTCTGAAGACGTGGAGCCGATGCGGCGTCGAGCTACAAGGCAGCAAAGGCAGGTTTCTTTCCAGAGTAGTGACGATGATAAAATAAAAAAGCTTGTACTGCAATAACCGGAGCGGTTAATGTTGTGTCCCCCGAGATCCACCGGAGCAGCTAAAAAGAAACGGCCCATGAAAGACTCGCAGCAATTATGGGACAAACATCCATAAATGGCTCATGTCCAACAAACCAGAGGGTGAAGGGAAGACGGGAAGGAAGACGGAAAGGGAAGACGTGAAGGAAGACGTGAAGGGAAGACGTGAAGGAAGACGTGAAGGGAAGACGTGAAGGAAAGACATGAAGGAAGACGTGAAGGGAAGACGTGAAGGGAAGACGTGAAGGGAAGACGTGAAGGAAGACGTGAAGGAAAGACATGAAGGAAGACGTGAAGGAAGACGTGAAGGAAGACGTGAAGGGAAGACGTGAAGGAAGACGTGAAGGAAGACGTGAAGGAAGACGTGAAGACGTGAAGGAAGACGTGAAGGGAAGACGTGAAGGAAAGACATGAAGGAAGACGTGAAGGGAAGACGTGAAGGAAAGACATGAAGGAAGACGTGAAGGAAGACGTGAAGGGAAGACGTGAAGGAAAGACATGAAGGAAGACGTGAAGGGAAGACGTGAAGGAAAGACATGAAGGAAGACGTGAAGGAAGACGTGAAGGAAGACGTGAAGGAAGACGAAGGAAGACGAAGGAAGCGTGAAGGAAGACGTGAAGGAAGAGAGTGAAGGGAAGACGGGGAAGGGAAGACGTGAAGGGAAGAGGTGAAGGAAGACGGAAGGAAGACGTGAAGGAAGATGTGAAGGAAGTCGTGAAGGGAAGACGTGAAGGAAGACGTGAAGGAAGACGTGAAGGAAGGAAGGGAAGAGGAAGGAAGACGTGAAGGAAGACGTGAAGGAAGACGTGAAGGGAAGACGTGAAGGGAAGACGTGAAGGAAGACGTGAAGGAAGACGTGAAGGAAGACGTGAAGGAAGACGTGAAGGGAAGACGTGAAGGAAGACGTGAAGGAAGACGTGAAGGGAAGACGTGAAGGAAGACGTGAAGGAAGACGTGAAGGAAGACGTGAAGGGAAGACGTGAAGGAAGACGTGAAGGAAGACGTGAAGGAAGACGTGAAGGGAAGAGGTGAAGGAAAGACATGAAGGGAAGAGGTGAAGGAAGACGTGAAGGAAAGACGTGAAGGAAGACGTGAAGGAAGACGTGAAGGAAGACGTGAAGGAAGACGTGAAGGAAGACGTGAAGGTCATGAAAAGGTCAACATCTTCTTTTTACCATTTTTATCCAATTGGTAACTAATGCCAAAATGTTCATAATTAAAAGCTCAATCTTGTGATATAAAGGTATGCGCTCTACAAAGTGCCCCTTCTAGTTTTATTCTGTTAATACCCTTTATTCCAATATTATTTTTTTTGATTTGCAAATAAAGATTAATCTACAGTATTAATATCAGTGCGCTAGATGAATGTTATTTTTTTCATGTCATCCAACTTTCTCCGATAACTCCAGATATTGTAAAGGTTTAATTTGATTGACTGCAGATAGATGTGAGTATTTCTCAAAAAAATCTTTTTAAGCTATAATTTTCTGCTTTAATCCATATTTATTGGTGTTAAGGCTTCACGAAAAAATCAATACCTACGATCAACAAAATGTTTGTGCTCCTTCCTTCTGGTCCTCCATAAATCCATCAGCATCATTTATTTCATCTATAGAACAAAACAACTGAATTTCATTATTTTTGAGTAATGACATCATTAAATATGATGAGCAATATTCAAAGGGACATGTGAGAAGCTCAAACCATACACATAAATATATTATTCATCATGAAAGTAATTGATGAGGATGATGAAAATACATATTTTAATTAAATATTCAATAATTTGTCAAATGTATAAGTAATGCGTTAAATATTGTTTCTAAACATTTGTAAAAAAACGATAAACTCGATAAAGAGAACACCCCTCCTCTCCTCTCTCCTTATGGACGCTTAGGATACACTGAGCTCCTCTCTCCTCTCTCCTTATGGACGCTTAGGATACACTGAGCTCCTCTCTCCTCTCTCCTTATGGACGTCTAGGATACACTGAGCTCCTCTCTCCTCTCCTATCTCCTTATGGACACCTAGGATACACTGAGCTCCTCTCTCCTCTCCTATCTCCTTATGGACGCTTAGGATACACTGAGCTCCTCTCTCCTCTCCTATCTCCTTATGGACACTTAGGATACACTGAGCTCCTCTCTCCTCTCCTATCTCCTTATGGACACTTAGGATACACTGAGCTCCTCTCTCCTCTCCTCTCTCCTTATGGACGTTGAGGATACACTGAGCTCCTCTCTCCTCTCCTCTCTCCTTATGGACGTTGAGGATACACTGAGCTCCTCTCTCCTCTCTCCTTATGGACGTTGAGGATACACTGAGCTCCTCTCTCCTCTCTCCTTATGGACGTTTAGGATACACTGAGCTCCTCTCTCCTCTCCTGTCTCCTTATGGACGTTTAGGATACACTGAGCTCCTCTCTCCTCTCCTCTCTCCTCATGGACGTTTAGGATACACTGAGCTCCTCTCTCCTCTCTCCTTATGGACGTTTAGGATACACTGAGCTCCTCTCCTCTCTCCTTATGGACGTTTAGGATACACTGAGCTCCTCTCTCCTCTCCTCTCTCCTTATGGACGTTGAGGATACACTGAGCTCCTCTCTCCTCTCTCCTTATGGACGTTGAGGATACACTGAGCTCCTCTCTCCTCTCTCCTTATGGACGTTTAGGATACACTGAGCTCCTCTCTCCTCTCCTGTCTCCTTATGGACGTTTAGGATACACTGAGCTCCTCTCTCCTCTCCTCTCTCCTCATGGACGTTTAGGATACACTGAGCTCCTCTCTCCTCTCTCCTTATGGACGTTTAGGATACACTGAGCTCCTCTCTCCTCTCTCCTTATGGACGTTTAGGATACACTGAGCTCCTCTCTCCTCTCTCCTTATGGACGTTTAGGATACACTCCTAAACGTCCTCATTGGTCCGGCCTCTTTCGAAGAACAGCTCCGCCTCCCGGGTACATCGTTGTTTCAGGAGCTGCTCCTCTCTGCTGCCGTCAGTTGTCACGTCAGCTCAAATGTCTCCTCCACCCTCCTCCACCCGACACCTCCATCAGTGCTGCTCGTTTTTCATCATCGGGTTACAGAAACTCCTCCTTGTGTCTGGCCACCAGGGGGACTCAACCCAACACCAGTCCTGCTTGTGGTAAATATGAACGCTTTCATTCTAATCCTTCGCGAGCGCCAAATAAACCCTTTAATGATTCCCTGTATAAATGTGTGAAATCCATAACTAAGAGTCTGTCATATTTAAGGATGATGAATCGGATCCCCGTATTATCCTTTCCTAATAACCACACCGATGATTCCTCCTGAGCCAGGAGAAGTATTTGTACCGCAGACGGTCGTAAATATTCATGGCGGCCGACAGCAGGCGGCGAGCGCTGCGGTCCTCCTCGAGGTCGGAGGTGTTCCTCATTTGTTGAGCACATCTTTTCTTTGGTAGCCGCTCTAACGAGCCGCTGCTTTACTTTTAAATGTGGCTTTTTTCCCCTGACTCTCGCACAGAAAACACATTTTCTGGTGTGAAAAAAGAAGAAAGCGACATCACAAACTGCAGAATGAATATTGAGAGATTCCGAGGAGGGAGACGCTGCGTGGGCGTTGAGACCGCGGTCGTTAAAACAGATTGACTTGTCGAGTTTGAATCTCCAGCGCGACAACAAAGAGAAGACGTTCTCCTCTCAGCAGCGAGCTCCACGAAGCAATAACTCCTCACGGGTCGCCGGGCAGAACTCCTCCTTCATCCCACGGCGGAGTCTTCACCGCGTCCTCCAGACCTCCAGATTATTGTTTCTGAGTTTTGGGTTCTGGCTGGAGAGAACTCGGGGGTGGGGGGAGGGGATTAACCGAGACAGAACCCCCCCTGCCTTCCTCCCCCCTCTCCCCCCTCTCCCCCCCCTCCCCCTCTTCCTCAGTCCCAGAAATACTCGTCTTGAGCTGCTCAGAACACGCCGGTTGGACCTGGCAGCTCCCAATTCAGATTGTTTTTAGATTGTTTTCATCCTTTAAGGAAAAAGAAAAAAAGGAAACCACATGCCCCCCCCCACCACCACACACACACACAAACACACACACACACACACACACACTTCCTGTGCATGGCACTGAGTTCAGTCCCCAATGTGCTTTAACGGTCATCGGCGGCTGGCTGGACGCGATAGCATCAGTGCTGCAGCGATGACACCGCTGGGAGGACTGGGGGGTGGACTGGGTGTGTGTGTGTGTGTGTGGTGGGGGGTGGGGGGGGGCGGAATGGGCTAATCTGCCCTGCAGGATTGACGCTATCAGCAGCCTCATCTGTGCTGAGAATGAGATCCCTCTCACGACCTTCACCCGATGCTTATCGCGCGGACACGGCAGCGAGTGTGTCGCAGGCAGCTGTGTGTGTGTGTGAGTGTGTGTGTGTGTGTGTGTGTGAGCCGTGTGAGGGTGTGAGGAAGGCTGTCAAAAGGCTCTCAAGTACGTCTGAATGTGTTGAGCGGCTCCATGACTGTAGTCGCCCTCCTCCCTCTAATTGCCTCATTTCTATTGGCCGCGGCCCCCGAGGCGACGGGAACGCGCCTCGCCGCGAGCGAGCGCTCGGCCCGCGGAGACGAGCGCTCGGAAACATTCACGTTCACTTTGCAGAAGTCTCCCGCCTGGACTCTGAGGAGGAAGTCAGAGCCCAGAGACGACAGACGACAAGCTTAGGATCATAAGGGCAACATTTAGTGTGTGTGGGGGAGGGGGAGGGGGAGGGGGAGGAGTTACAGAAGCACAACAATAGCTGCGCCTTAGATTGTTCAATACGTGGTCCTCCAGGTGAGTCGGTTCTGGTCATCTGGCCCGGTGGTCTGAGCCAACAACGCTGAGCCGTGAGCACATAACTCACCACTCACAGCCAGCGTTGTGCTGTTTGCCAAACTCAATCATAAATCACCCAGAATGCCCTTGTGTAAAACACCTGTAACCAATTATATCACTTAGGAATGAGCGCCTGAACTCTGTGGATAGGACTCAGGTTGTTGCTTTGAAGTGAACAACAATGGAGACCAATTAGAGGCTGGAGGACCGCAGTTACATAACGATAAAGATGTAGCTCACGGCACAAAGCAGGAATATGATTCACCGCATCTGTTGAAGGTTAGGCCGACGCCCACAGGCTGAGCCTCGTCCTGGGGGGCAGGTGGCTCCTCCCATCAGGGTGTGAATGAGTGAGTGATGGGCAGGTGGCTCCTCCCACCAGGGTGTGAATGAGTGTAAATGGGTGGATGATGGACATGTGGCTCTTCCCATTAGGGTGTGAATGAGTGAGTGATGGGCAGGTGGCTCCTCCCACCAGGGTGTGAATGATGTACAGGTGGCTCCTCCCATTAGTGTGTAAATGGGTGAATGATGGACAGGTGGCTCCTCCCATTAGTGTGTAAATGTGTGGATGATGGACAGGTGGCTCCTCCCATTAGTGTGTAAATGTGTGGATGATGGACAGATGGCTCCTCCCATTATTGTGTCAATGAGTGAATGATGGACAGGTGGCTCCTCCCACCAGTGTGTTGATGAGTGTGAATGGGTGAATGATGTCAGGTCATGTTAAAGAGCAAAGGAACAGATCTCTACTAGCTCCGTTTATTTATCATTTATAGTTTACAGAATGCTAAACGTCAACGACTCTACAAACAGTGTTTTATAAAAAGCTTTTTATTGAGTGTGTTCTGCAAAGTTCTGAAAGAAAAACAGAGTTCATGTCATTTTGAATGAAGATGTTTTATAGTGTGTGTGTGTGTGTGTGTGTGTGTGTGTGTGTGTGTGTGTGTGTGTGTGTGTGTGGGGTTGTGTAGCTCAACAACACTAACAGGCGGTGTTTTGGCCGCTGTGAGGCGCGAGCTCGTGGATCTGGAGACACAGATGAACCTGATTGATTTGTTTCCCGTGAAACAAAAACAAGTTGCTGCCCGGCGTCTTGAGCGGCGTGAGAACCAATCAGGAGACAGGAAACTAATGCAATCGGTTATACACACGCCGAGCAATAATTATGGCACTTCCAATAACATAACCCGGTGTCTGGCAGTCGATACGACACCTCCCGTGTTTTCATATCGGCTGAGAAAACTGCAAAATGGATTTTGTTGTTGCTCAGCATCAATCACAGGCAGCAGATGCAACACAATGAGGCATTGTCTCAGAACACCAGGCGGTCTGAGGGCCTCGCAGGGGGGAGGGGCTACCCCGGGACACATGGGAGGGGCGCTTAGTGGGACCACGATGATGTCATCATTTAAGAGAGATGCAGGGATGGATGGGTAGGTATATAGATGGATAAATGGATGTATGCATACAACATACATGTAGATAGATAGGTAAATATATAGATATACAGATAGATAGATGTATAGATATAGAGAGAGATAATTGGATAGATAGATAATTTGAGAGAGAGATAGATAGATAGGCAGGTAGGTAGATTTATAGATAGATGGATGGATAGACGGAGAGGTTTCGAGATTGAGAGATTGAAATAGATGGATAGATAGATAGATAGATATATTGATAGACGGAGAGATGGATCGATGTATAGATAGATGGATAAATGGATATATGGAGAGATTTAGAGATTGAGATGGATAGATAGATAGATAGATGAGATGGATAGATAGATAGATAGATAGATAGATGGATAGATAGATAGATAGATAGATGGATAGATAGATAGATAGATAGATAGATAGATAGATAGATAGATAGATAGATAGATAGATAGATGGATAGATAGATAGATAGATAGATGGATAGATAGATAGATAGATAGATAGATAGATGGATAGATAGATAGATGGATATATGGATATCTAGAGAGATTGAGATGGATAGATATATAAATAGATAGAGAGATGGATGGATAGATGAATAGATGGATATATGGATTGATATATAGTTAGATGGCTAGATAATTAGATGGATGGATAGAAGAATATATGAATAGATGGATAGATGAATTGATAGATAGATGGATAGATGATAGATGGATTGATATATAGTTAGATGGCTAGATGAATAGATGGATGTTAGATGGATATATGATAGATAGATGATGGATATGTGAATAGATGGCTAGACGAATATATGAATAGATGGATGGATGGATATGTGAATAGATGGCTAGATGGTTGGATAGATGGATGGATAGACGAAGAGATGGATAGACAGATGAATAGGTGGATAGATGAGTAGAGGGGTGGAGGGAGAGCAGCTGCAGCTGGGGAAGGTGTTGGTTGAACATCAGCAGCTCAACTGTTTAATTGCAGAAGCAAACGGAGAATCCAATTCATTACGTTGCTTTGTTGCCGTGGCCTTTGTTGCTTTGTTGTGCTCGGCTGGTTGATTACTTTGTGCTTCTAACCTGAAACAAACCAAACAACACCGAGCAGCTGACGGGTGGAGCCGCGCCGCGCCGCGCACAACGCACGGTGCTCGCCACATTGAGCTTTAATCTGACAAACGATGTTCGGTAATCTCCCGTTTGCCTCGCCGTGTTCTCCTTTGTGAGAAGTTATCCAGGCTGAACTCTTCTGTGATGTTGAAACACGAGAGGCGGCGAGGCCAGAGGAACCGACTGCACCGGATCTGTGTGATCCTCCTGGTAACCCATCCCGTCTCTGAGGAAATGAGGATGAGTGTTCCTCTCCAGGGGGAGAGAGACGCAGCACGACACCTCCATCACACCGAGGTGCTGCACAATCCATCATCTCCCTCCACCACAGCCTGGTGACAGGAGGAGGAGCGGGGGAGGAGCGGGGGAGGAGCGGGGGAGGAGAGGAGGGGATGCTGATGGAAGTCTCCTGAGCGGTCCGGCTGAGCGTCACGCTCGAGGTCACGTCTGTTATGCAAATGAGGGGAGGACTTGACCTCCGCTCATCAGGCTGCGTAGCGGACATCGTCACGACGATGTAATCCATCGGTTTGGAGGCGGAGACACGACGGTCCGTGAGGTCAGGAACGTCACGGACCGTCGGCTCAAAACCAGGAGATAACATTTCGTGATATTTCATAAACATCTGGCCTGAGGCACCATCGGATTATTTCTCTAGCGTTGTCTTATTTTTCGAGATGTATCGAGATGTATCGAGATGTATCTCTGCGACCGTCCGATGGACTGATGTGGGCTTTGGTACGTCGTTTCCTTCCACCTTCCTCCTTACGTCGTTTCCTTCCACCTTCCTTCTTACTTCGTTCCTTCCTCCTTCCTTTGATCCTTTCTCCTTCCTTTGTTCCTTCCTCCTTCCTTCCTTCCTTCCTTCTTTCCTTCCTTCCTTCCTTCCTTCCTTCCTTCCTTCCTTCCTTCCTTCCTTCCTTCCTTCCTTCCACCTGAAGTGAACATAGATTTTTTGTGCAGCGTTCTCTGCATCCGGGTTCTCTCCCTCTCCTCTCTCTCTCCCTCTCCTCTCTCTCTCCTCTCTCTCCTCTCTCTCTCCTCTCTCTCTCTCTCTCCTCTCTCTCTCTCCCTCTCTCTCTACTCTCTCTCTCTCTCCTCTCTCTCTCTACTATCTCTCTCCTCTCTCTCCTCTCTCTCCCGGTGTTTACCAAAATTGAAATACAAATTGCTGCATTACCTTTGTGTTGTGTGTTTCTCGTCCAGGTTCAGGTGTAGAACGATGATGTCAGCAGGTGTTCTGAGATAAATAACCCACGCCGAACGCCCATGGGAGGTGCACACGTGTGTGTGTGTGTGTGTGTGTGTGTGTGTGTGTGTGTGTGTGTGTGTGTGCATGCGAGAGCGGTCCGCTTCAGGAAAACGTAAATTTCCATATAAACCGTTGGGGGTTTAAAAAATGGTCATCGATGCTGAACAGCGTGTTAGCGTTGAGGCGGTGTGTTGCATTGAGGCCGGTGTGTTGCGTTAAGGCCGGCGCGTTGCGTTGAGGTGGTGTGTTGCATTGAGGCCGTGTGTTGCATTGAGGCCGGTGTGTTGCGTTAAGGCCGGCGTGTTGCGTTGAGGCCGGCGCGTTGCGTTGAGGTGGTGTGTTGCATTGAGGCCGGTGTGTTGCGTTAAGGCCGGCGTGTTGCGTTGAGGCGGTGTGTCGAATCGAGGCCGGTGTATTGCGTTGAGGCCAGCGCGTTGCGTTGAGGCGGCGTGTTGCATTGAGGCGGTGTGTTGCATCGAGGCCGGTGTGTTGCGTTGAGGCCGGCGTGTTGCATTGAGGCCGGTGTGTTGCATTGAGGCCGGTGTATTGCATTGAGGCGGCGTGTTGCATTGAGGCGGTGTGTTGCATTAAGGCTGTGTGTTGCATTGAGGCGGGTGTGTTGCATTGAGGCGGATGTGTTGCGTTGAGGCCAGTGTGTTGAGGTGGTGTGTTGCATTGAGGCGGATGTGTTGAGGCCGGTGTGTTGCATTGAGGCGGTGTGTTGCATTAAGGCCGTGTGTTGCATTGAGGCGGTGTGTTGCATTAAGGCCGCTGTGAGAAAAGTGAAGGGAAGGAATATGATTTCTCCAATTTGTCCCCTGATGAGGGGAGTGATGCTGAAGCAGCCGCCTGCATTGAGTCCAGCTGTCCGTGATGAAGACTCCAGAGGAGGCGTGATGTTCAGGCTGAGCCTCCTGATTCGGGTTCCTGAGCTCCTCCGCTGCCGCTTCCTCCACAGATCATCACCGCATGGGGCGACGAGGGGAAATGAAGTGGATGATGCTCTAATGTGTGTTTTCCATCCATGAAATAAAATCTGCGATAATGAATATTTATTACAACGGATCAAATGACTGTGTGGACGCGCTAATTATCTCCCAACTTCTTCTGTTCCCCTCAGATCCACCAGACACTTTATCATCGTTCAGCTCTTCATGAATATGAGGAGTGAATATTATATTGACATTCATGAGTTGACCAGAAACACAACTAACTAGAGCGGCACTCGTAGAGCGCACACCTTCATATCACAAGGTTGAGCATTGATTATGAACATGTTGGCATTAGCTGCTAATTGGATACGCTATGGTAAAAAGAAGATGTTGACCTTTTCATGACCTTAACCTTTGAGCTGATCAATCCCAAAATCTAATCAAATGGTCCCCGGATAATAACCAATCATCCCACCAGATGTCATGCGATTCGGTTTAATACTTTTTGAGTTATCCGAGTAACACGCACACAAATACATAAATAAACAGTGATACAAATATTACCTTCTGCATTTTCAATGATACGATATCAACGTTGCTTCGGCCCCCTTGTGGTCAAAATTACAATAATTCGGCTTCAACCATCCGTCCGCGTGTTATGAGGCATGTTGGATATGTTTCTGCTCCAAGGAGGCGGGGCTTCACAGGAAGGCCCTCCCCCTCTCGCCGCTGCTCCACGTCGACTCAGAAGGTTCAGCTTTCATGTCGCAAAGAAATTGTCCCTAAAATTTGAATAAAAAATGGTTTCATTTGTTGTTCTAGTCCACCAAGAGGAATTGAGATCTGTAAAACCCTTTGTTTGACCCGCATATGACCCAGTTCTCCTTCATAATACACATAATAATAGACAAACTGCTGCGATGCGTTTGGACTCATTGCAGGGAACACGTCTGTGATGTTATCAGCTGATATTATCTCACTGAACATAACACATTCACCAGATCAATCCAACACATCCAGGTACGGATACATAACGGTTCACTCCCATACGCTCAGACGCCAGCATCACCCCTCAAGAGGTGTGTTCTGCTATCACGTTCAGGAGGATAAACAATGTTACTGAGAATACTAATCTAGGTGTGCCGGCTCACAGCCGCGGTATAAATAGTATAATTAGCCACGGGAGGAAACACAAATGCCACTTATCTCACTAACTGCTGCGCAGCATTCCTTCCTCCCATCCATCCTCCGCGCCGCGCGCTACGACACTCGACGTGTGCGACCGGAGGGAAACGCTGAGATGTATGGTGAGGAAGAGGAGGGTGGGGGGGGGAGGAGGGGGGATTTGCATGTGTTAATATTCTGTTTCATCTGCAGGTTGTGGAGCGCCTGCAGGGAGGTGGGTGGTGCGTGTATACGCGTCTTACAAGGAGGAGGAGGAGGAGGAGGAGGAGGATGAAGTTGATGATGATGGTGGTGGTGGGCGTGGGTCAGCAGCAGCAGAGAGCCGTCCGCCTCAGAGGTCAGCGGGCCACGCGTTGACCACCGATGCAGAGAGGACCGCCGGCCGCAGGGCTGTGGACGGAGCGGCGTCGACTCCAATAGAACGGAGAGACGGAGGAACAGGGTCATCTTCAAAAGACACACACTATTATTATATTATTATTATATTATTATTATATTATTATTACATGAAGAACTTTGTTAAAGTTTACTTCTCAAAACTTCCATGAAGTCAAATCTTCCCAACGCACTGCTGCGTTCTCACAATAAAAGCCTGGTGACATAATATCATTAGATATGTTCTACTTTTGTCTGGCTCTCCTGGAATTGTATTTATTTAAGTTAGTTATTATTTTTTTTCATTTTTACAACGTTTCCTTGCATTTTTTATTTTTATTAATCAAATATGAATTAAAAAGCCTGGTGAAACACAGGGTGGGGGTGGGGGGGGGTTATTATCCCAATAATGTTTCCTCTGCGGTTGTCTCCAGCGACTGGTCGGTCCTCTCTGGTCTGATGCAAACAGCCAGGATGTAAAACATGAAACCAGAGGAACCTCCACGTCCACGAGATGTTCAGGAGAACAGAAACCTGGAACCATCAAGAGGAACATTCATAACGCAGCGTCACGAGCATCCTCCCTGCAAAGCTTGACTTTGAAAAGGTGAAGCAGTGAGGAAGGTGGAGGGGAGGGAGGTAGAAGGAAGGAATGTGGAAGGAAGGAGGAAGGAAGGAAAGTGGAAAGAAGGAATGAAGGATGGTGGAAGGAACGAAGGAAGGAAAGTGGAAGGAAGGAACGAAGGAAGGAATGAAGGAAGGTGGAAGGTGGAAGGAACAAAGGAAGGAAAGTGGAAGGAAGGAAGGAAGGAAGATGGAAGGAATGAAGGAAGAAGGAAGGAAAATGTAAGGAAAGTCTAAGGAAGGAAGGTGGAAGGATGAAAGGTAGAAAGAAAAAAGGAAAGAAGGTAGAAGGAAGCTGGAAGGAAGGACGTTGAAAAGAAGTGAGGAAGGTGGAAGGAAGAAAGAACAACGTTAGAGGTTTTAGAACAATTCTCCAACACGGACATGTTAGAGACATGTTGTAATTAATGTCCTCCTGTCCCAAAGTGTGTTTCACTTCTTTGTTACTCAGGATAATCAAAACACACAAATACAGAGTTTTTCACCTTTTGAATGAAAAAGAAGTAAATTATAATTTTGCATCGAAATGTTTTTTACTATTTGTTTTTGCTTTTCATAACAGAAACACGTGAAGACATTGTGTCTTCCAGGAAACTTCATTATTAAAGTATTTGTTTGTATCTCATGAGCGTCCGTCTCCTCGCCGTCTGACGGCGCGTGAGCGATGAGGCGCCGTGGCGTGGTGTGAATGATGACATGAGGGGAACAGATCCAGACACGCTCGGCTATTTCAATCTGCATAACTCGGATCGTGAATACAAATACCGAGGGATGAAAATAATAATCATATTTTTTGAGTTTCTGGATAGAAACTACAGAAACACTTTCAATGCAAGAAACGCCCCTGAGAAACATGATGTTGCCCCTGACCCCGAGGAGAGCATGTGAGGTTCTCCTGAAACACGTGAGGTTCTCCTGAAACACGTAAATTCTCCTGAAACACGTGACGTTCTCCTGAAACACGCAAGGTTCTCCTGAAACACGCAAGGTTCTCCTGAAACACGTGAGGTTCTCCTGAAACACGCAAGGTTCTCCTGAAACACGTGAGGTTCTCCTGAAACACGCAAGGTTCTCCTGAAACACGCGAGGTTCTCCTGAAACACGTGAGGTTCTCCTGAAACACGTGAGGTTCTCCTGAAACACGTGAGGTTCTCCTGAAACACGTGAGGTTCTCCTGAAACACGTAAAGTTCTCCTGAAACACGTGAGGTTCTCCTGAATGTTGCTGATCTCGTTTCATCTCCATCTCTCGTCTCTCTGTTTCCTAACTGCTGACTTCTGTTGATAAAGTTCTCTCTGAAGTTGTGTGAGGATGACTCAGCAGTTCCACGGCGTGTGAACAGAAGTGTGACTCAGCGATGTTCTGACGGGTTCCCCGCGGACCGGAGGACGGAACGCCTCAGGACCTCGTGATGCATCTGTCACGAGGGCCGCGCGGCCCTGATGTAAGCTAACGGTCACTCTGGCCTATGCGTTGGCCCTGATGTAAGCTAATGGTCACTCTTGCCTATGCGGCGGCCCTGATGTAAGCTAACGGTCATTCTGGCTCATAAGGCAGCCTTGATGTAAGCTAACGGTCACTCTGGCTCATGCGTTGGCCCTGATGTAAGCTAACGGTCACTCTGGCTCATAAGGCAGCCTTGATGTAAGCTAACGGTCACTCTGGCCTGCGCGGCCCTTTTCTCCACCGTGTTGTCCTCTAGCTGGACTCTGAACTAACGACCTTCAGATCTCTGAGCTTCCCCTTTGTGAATAACTATATTTCTCAACCTCAAACAGATTCCTGAGGTACTTTATGTACAGAAGTATACAGAAGTATTGCGTACAGCGTGTACTCCCCTCCCGCCTCGCCCAGAGAGCCTCGGCTCGTCTCGCCCAATCGGAGGATCTCTTTGACGCTGCTGTGTGTTAATGAGAAAACCCTCTTCAGGTGTCGTGGGAACTCCCAGTTCCCTCTGGAGCTGGGAGTTGGCGTGAGCCTTTGTTTGCATCACTATACATACAACAGTTAAAAAATATATATTCATATAAAACTGTGGTGATAAAACCAGCTCCCGCACACACACACACACACACACACACACAAACAAACACATCTGTGCAGCTCACATCTGGCCAGCGACGTCCTTCATGGCTCCTGATAATCCATATTCCATTCCACAGAGGGTCTTGGGAAGCTTTTCCCAGGAGGGATGCTGTTGTCGAGCCGTCACGTCTCCGAGTGGAGCAGCATGTTGAAGAAGAACACACACACACACACACACACCGTCCTTTTCCTCGGCTTCTATTTCCACTCCTCTTGCTGGTGTTTTATTTTGGTCTCTCGACCTTTATCTCAGGACTTGAGCCCAGAGGAGGAGAGCGGCGTGACGACGGTGGCTCGGGGGCGTCGTTAGACCTCTTTTAGGGGGGGGGGGGCACCCCCCAAATTATTTGCTATTATTGGCTGAGAATAAATGTGACTTTGGGATTAACGCTGGTTGTACTTGGAAACGAATGCAGCAACAGAGTCAGTGCTCACTGGCCTCTGGTCATTTTTCATAATATACTTTATGCATCTTAACATCCTGAATAAACATGAATAAAGTTCACAATACAAATCCTTTACGACTCCTTTGGCTAGATTTGGAGTCGGTGTCTCATCTTTATTTATCTACGTCACGCCATGACAAATAAAAAGTTAAAAAATGCAAATAAAATTTAGAATAAAATACATGTTATGGTTGAATAATGCAATTCATATCTAGATGTCTCCAATGTACCTATACAAATGTTTGAACATGTATTTTTCATTAAACAAGTGATTGAACTCTGATCTATGGAGGGCTGAATAACTCCATCCCACTAGAAACTGATTGAAGTGTCAGTGTTGACGTTGGTGATGAGGTACACAGGTACACAGGTACACAGGTACACAGGTACACAGGTATACATAGAAGGATTATTTTGTTTGCTAACAACATTACGGGGAAGAAAAGTCGTTTCCATAAAAATCTGAATTATGGATACATATCTTCATCTTCATAACAGTGATGGCTCTCTGCGGGCGCCCTGCCTCCTCGGGGTCTCACCACTTAATGTCCGACCTCTAAACGAGACCTCTCCTGAAACCACGGCAACCGAAGCCCCGAAGGGGGAGGAGCCTGACAGGTGAATTATTCCAGAAAGCTTCCCTCAGAAGTCCGGCTGCGTGACGAGTGACGAGCGAGTTCCCCGTTATCTCTCCTTGCGATGCAGATTAAAGTCCTCATGAGGTTGTGACCGTCAGACATCATGTTATTCATGAGGTTATGAATAGCAGCCCTCCCCCCCCCCGCTTCATTCACAGCAGCCTCGTGATCTTCATTTACTGATATGATGAGTAGATGAACGTCAACACGGGTGACAGATGAATGTGAAAAGGTCGGCAGCCGAGATTAATGATGGCTTAGAGGAATGCAGAGGGGGGGTGTGTGTGTGTGTGTGTGTGTGTGTGTGTGTGTGTGTGTGTGTGTGTGTGAGAGAGAGAGTGTGTTTGCATGTGTGTGTGTGTGTGTGCGTGTGTGTGTGAGTGAGTCTTTGACAGTGGTATGCTATGATGACATGTTGAGTCTCAGAGTGTGTGTGTGTGTGTGCATTTCTAGGTGTGTGTGTGCATGTGTGTGTGTGTGTGAGTGAGTCTGTGACAGTGGTATGCTATGATCACATGTTGAGTCTCAGAGGGTGTGTGTGTGTGCATATATAAGTGTGTGTGTGCGTGTGAACATGTGTGTGTCTGCATGTTTGTGTGTACGTGTGTGTCTGTGAGAGAGTGAAAGTGTGTGCGTGCGTGTTTGTGTGTGCTTATCTAGGCATGTCCGGGTGTGTGTGTGAGCTTGTGTGCGTGTGTGTGTGTGAGTGAGTGAGAGAGAGTGGTGTGAGTGCATATCTAGGCGTGTCCAAGTGTGTGTGAGCGTGTGTATATGTGTGTTTTTGTGCACGTGTGTCTGCATGTGCGTGTTTGTGTGAGAGTGTGTGTGAGAGTGAGTGTGTGTGTGTGTGTGTGTCTGTGTGTGTGTGCATATCTAGGTACATGTGAGCGTCTGTCTATGTGTGTGTGTATATCTGTGTGCGTGCATATCTAGGTGTGCATGTGTGTGTTTGTGTGAGTGTGTATGTGAATGTGTGTGTATATATGTTTGCGTGACTGTTTGCGTGCCTATGTGTGTGTGTGTCTGTGTTTATGTGTGTGTGTGTGTGTGTGTGTGTGTGTGTGTGTGTGTATGTGTGATGCTGCCTGGATGGGGGATGGATCGCTATGGAGACGGATTTCAACCCATCAGGGAAACGTAGTAATTATGATGTGAAAGTGAGATCTGTCTCCGGCTCGCCGGCCAATTAGAAAGCTGGAGTGTCACCGAGTGATTTATGGCTCCGAGCTGGAGGCGGAGCCTAAGACGACGGCCGAGAGGGCCGCGTGGTCACGGATGAGCGTCATCAGCTTCACACCACTGGATGTTCAGGAATATTTACATGAAGGGAGGAAGGAAGGAAGGTGAAAGGAATGAAGGAAATAGGAAGAAAGGAAGGAAAGTGGAAGGATGGAGGAAGGAAGAGCGTTCCCATTATTGTTTGTTTGTTTGTGTATTTTATTGAGTCAATCAAATCAAATAAATCAGAAAATTAATATAAAATAAAGAAGAAGAAAAAAAAAAATTATATATATACCACATCCATGTTCCATATAAATACGTTCAATTCCCATTTATAACTCTCAAGAATTGTTTTATAAATAATTCTCTTGAAAACCAAACGCAGTTAAACCATTCTTACATCCATCTCAACATTATTCCATAACTGGACTCCTACAATAGAAACACATCTTCTTTTAATCCCTTTTTTAGCCTTTTATACCGTGAATTTACAAACATCTCAATCATATTCACACTCAAGTATTGAAAATAAACTTTGTGCTCAGTCTGCTGTGACTTCACTTGAGTTCTGTACCTTGTCTGTATTACTTTATAATAAACCAAATCATTAAACCTCAAAACAGGTGAACTGTAAAACATCGGGTGTGTGTTCTCACAGGAGCCGACATCATTCATGATGCGTGTCTTATGATTTTATAACACAACTGTTGAATTAAAAAGGTTTTACAGGTCGACCCCCAACACTTCACGATAAATGATCCAACGTCACGCTAACATCTTGTATTTTCCTTCGCCGAAATTCCGTCACAACCTTTTTCCGGGCGATGGCGGCCCGTTAGGGGCGGGGGGGGGGGGGGGGCACCTGCTGCCGCCACAGACCCGTCATCACGCGTCACTCTCATCTCTGCGTCCGCGTCTCCGCGCCGCTCCACGGAAACACTCCGACGCCGAGGGATTCAACGCCTGGAGACGGAAAACCGAGATGACGCCCGGGGGTTTGTGTTTTCCTGCATCGTGCAGACGCTGACACGTTCATCACGGAAGCGTTCGGCCGCGATACGCGCCGCCGCCGTCACTCCGCCGCGGGAGAGGAGGACGTTAATCCTATCGGAGCGATTACACAAACATACGTCTGTCCCCGTCCCTCCTGTCGCGGGTCGTCAGCCTCGTCAGCCTCCCTGATTTATCTGCGGTTCACGGCCTTTCATGGCGCCCCCCCCCTCAAGGTCATGTGATTGCAGTCTGTGCGCTCAGGAGGCGAAAGCCGAGCCTGCGGGTTACAGACGGAGGACACGTGGGACCTCAGCTGTCAGGATCCAGAGACCCTCCATGTGTCACTCTGACATATTTCCCTCTCCGGTGAGTCGAGACGTGGACTTTCAGACACAATACTGGGAGGGGGAAGAAAGTAAAGGACGAGAATTAAATTGGCGAAAGTCTCGGTGGAATTTGTCTGTGATGTGAAATTTAATTAAATACATTTTCTTCAGACCCTCTGAATGGAAGTGCTCCATTTCTCAGAAAGTCCATTTTGTAAGTTAATGAAGAATGAACACAGTAATAATTAGATGTGGGGTGTAATCAGCTCTCCTGGCCTTAGTGGGGGGGAAGTGGAGCATGGAAGAGTTTCTGCACAAAACAAATCAGTCAGAACTAGAATGGGCACTCGGTAGAGCGCATACCTTCGCAATTTATGTTTTTCACCTTTTCGTGACCTTGACCTTGACCTTTGACCCAATCACGCCCAAAAACTAATCGATTGCTCCTTGGGTCATGACCAATCATCCCACCAAGTTTCATAAGAATCGGCTCAGTTTTGTCTGAGTTAGACGAATAACGGACGGACGGACGGACGGACATATTCACAAATAAATAAATAAATAAACACACGCCGGTGAAAACATTACCTTCTGCATTTTCAAAGCGAAGGTAACAAACGACACGACAGCTTCTGGAGCCACGGCGACCTGTCAGGAACAGATGAGGACTGCAGGTCACGTCCTCTGGCTCTGAGTCCCTTCACAAGTGTGTCCTCACACCTCATCCTCGACAAGGGCCAGAAGGAAAGAGGGTGGAAGGAAGCAAGGAAGGAAGGAAGGTGGAAGAAAGGAAGGTGGAAGGTGGAAGAAAGGAAGATGGAAGGAAGGACGGTGGAAGGATGGAAGGTAGAAGGAAGGAAGGTAGAAGGAAGGTAAAAGGAAGGAAGGATGGTGGAAGGATGGAAGGTAGAAGGAAGGAAGGTAGTAGAAAGGAAGGAAGGTGGAAGGATAGAAGGTGGAAGGAAGGAAGGTAGAAAGAAAGACGGCGGAAAGAAGGAAGGTGGTAGGATAGAAGGTGGAAGGAAGGAAGTTGGAAGGAATGAAGGTGGAAGGAAGGAAGGTCGAAAGAAGGAAGGTAGAAGGAAGGACGGTGGAAGGATGGAAGGTAGAAGGAAGGAAGGTAGAATGAAGGATAGAAGGTGGAAGGAAAGAAGGTAGAAGGAAGGACGGCGGAAGGAAGAAAGGAAGGTAGAAGAAAATAAGGTGGAAGGATAGAAGGTGGAAGAAAGGAAGGTGGAAGGAAGGACGGTGGAAGGATGGAAGGTAGAAGGAAGGACGGCGGAAAGAAGGAAGGTGGAAGAAAGGTATAGAAGGAAGGAAGGTGGAAGGATAGAAGGTGGAAGGAAGGATGATCGAAAGAAGGAAGGTGGAAGTAAGGAATGAAAAAAGTGAAATGTAGGAAGGTGGAAGGAAAGAAGGTGGAAGGAAAGAATGTTGAAAAAAGGACGGAGGAAGGAAGGAAGACAGGTGGACGGATAGAAGGTGGAAGGGTTGAAGGAAGGAGGAAGGAATCAAGGAAGGAACGTGGAATTTCAAATCAAGTTATTGCATTTGAATGGACAGGACAGGAACTCCGAACACTCACAATTTGTAATTTGTGAAATTGGGCTACACAAATAAACTGAATTGAATTGAAAAACTAAATCTGCGTTGTCATGGCGATAGCCAGCAGCCCTGATGCTCTGTACTGACCTGTATCCACATGGATGCTGATGGACGTTTGGAGGACAGGATTACGGGCAGCTTAACTTTTAGTGAAGCATGAAGAAGAACAAACGTCTTAAGACTAGAGGCTGCGGCTCACAGAGACTACAAGGTGTTTAATTGCTGCATGTTTACCGCAATGGATAATTACATGGACTCAATATTAATTTCCAAGCTTACATAAGTTGGCTACTGATCTCTCATCATTTGCATATCAAAGAAGCATCTGAAGGAGTCTTCAAAGGCCTCATGAGAGCTTCTCTCACAATGTCCTCCACATGGTTCATATGACGGGGACACGTCAAGGGCAACGAAGGACGTGGGAGACGAAGACGCCCCCCCCCCCCCCCTGACACAACCACCACCACCATGTTCCCTTTAACAACATGTAACATTCACATTTTGAAAACATAAAAGGGCAAACTTGACACGATGTCCCGCACTGCATCATGGGAAATGTTGGCAGTTGCTACACACATGCTGTTTTTTTTCAGAGCCGTGGTTCTAGCAACAGGCTCATCCAATGAGGTCGCTCTCAGCTCAGCTGGGCGGAGACATTCAGGTATCAAACATGAGGCCCGCGGGCCAAATCCGGCCCACCACGTTGTTTCATGTAGCCCCTGACAACTTAAAAGACACATAATCACCTTTTCTTAAAGAGATGTAAGAAAAATATCCTGTGCTTTTATTTTGAAGGTTTCAAATTAAATGGATTCATGTTATAATACTAAAGAATATTTCTTATGTATAATATTCCTTCACTCAAATAAACAATAATACAGTTATTACTTTGGCATTGAAAATATGTAAGGTAATGTTTTGATCGCCGTGTATTTGTATGCGTGCCTGTTATTTGCATAAGTCAAAAAGTATTAAACCGAATTGCATGACATTTGGTGGGATGATTGCTTGTCCGGGGACCAAGTCATCAGATTTTGGGATCGATCGAGTCAAAGGTGAAGGTCAAGGTCATGCAAAGGTCAAAATTTTCTTTTAACTTACAATTGGCTGCAACTAATGCCAAAATGTTCATAATTCAATGCTCAATCTTGTGATATGCGAAGGTATGCGCTCTACCGAGTGCCCATTCTAGTTTAACAATATGTTGGGTAGTTTATATGTTTCAGTTACCGGGACCGCCGCCGTCCAATAACTGTTGAGACGTTTCAGTCTGGACCCAAGCGATGGACTCACACACCAACAACTTCTTACAATCTACCGAAACCTCACGGAGGAGGGCCGTGTGGAGGCGAGGAGTCCAGAACTCTGTGGATCACCAGAGTTTAACCATCAGATCCTCTCACCCACGTTTTGATAACGAGACTCATTGGGTGGATAAATGTCTAGAACAGAATAAGAACTTTCTCCGCGTCTCCGCGTTCTATCTTAAGATGACCGATGTTTGTGTTAAATCCGGAGCAACGTGTCCCCACCAGGTCAGGAGACACGTCGGTGGACCCAATGCCGACCACGCCGTCCCATGGAGTGACGGAGATCGGACCTCAGGTGAACTCCTGGTGAACTTCCACTTCACTGGCCACTGATGGAATCTGGGCATTAGCACTTGCGATGACCTTTTCAATTGTTCAAGTGGTTCGCTAAACTCTCGATTGAGTGAAACCTTGTTGACAGCCCATCGCCTTAATGTAGGAAGCTACTGGCTTATCACCGGGCTAGTTTCTTTCTTCTTTTTCCCTTTAACCTTGGACAGGGCCTCCATCGCATTGGAAGACACGTACAATCACCTCCTCAATAAAGTATCCCAAACTCTTAAAGTCTTCAGCGTGCTCTTGGATCTCCGATTACTGCTAAATGGCACAACTGGTAACTGGTTTGGACCCACACGGCTAAGTGTTCCCCCAAAGTCTCGGAGGGTTGGTCGGTGTAACGGAAACCGTCCTTGATGAGCTTCTTATTGATCGAGGGTGGCCATCGGCCCGCTGGGCTCCGTCTTCAACCAGGCCCTTACGGATGGATGTGCTTTTCACAGAGCTTTATCTTTGCCTTAATGCATCTTTGTTCAGCACTGTATTGGTGTTTCTGTCACCTTGTTAAAATCTATCGGGCAATATCACTCCCTTGGAATGGGCTCATCGGAGTGTCAGGCGCCGCAGATCTATGGCCCGATATGACCGGGGGTGGGAAAAAAGGCAGAAAGAAGCAGCGCTAAACTCATAAAGCTATATCTGTATTCTGATTGATGGTGTTCAGCGTCCCTTTACAAAATAGGCCAAAGATAACTCTCAAACAGCAGAGATCGTGTTGAATGGATTCCCGACACGCTCGATAAAGTCATCCCACAATTATAATGTTGTTACGTCTGTGATGAGTGTTTCCATTTCCCTTTGGCCTGGACACTCCGCTCCGCTCGTCCACAGCTGGTGATTGCGAGAGAAAGCACTCAGCGAGTGATTGATGCCTGGGCGGCGCCGGCAGAGGTTCTGATCTCCTCTGTGAAAACACGCTCAGCTGCTTCATGGAGACGGACGCCAGATGTTGTGACCCGCTCGCTGCCGGTCAAGCTTCCGAGTGGGCGACCGCTGTGATGGAAACACGTCCTCTGTGATTATGGAAACCGTGGAGCGCTCTCCTCCAGCTGGCGTGATTGGTCTGCTTCCATGTTGCTAAAAAGCCTCCAAACAAGCAGCTTAATGATGTGGCATCTGATGGTGTCTCTGTTGTCGGAGCTGACATTAAGCACTAATCATAAACCGGGATTGTTTCACCTTTGTCATTTCTTCTTTCCAATTACAGTATATTGAATGAATCAAGAATCTTCCTTTGTAATCATCTCTTCGTCACTGTCGACGGCTCGTAGTTTGAATAGTAGGAGAACAAAAAGATCAAAGCCCGATGATGATAGCGGGAATCGGGAAATAAACACCCACCCAGCTATTCAATCAATATCAGGCTCCAGGTAGATTACAACTAACTCATCATTACTTCTTTGTTATGTTCAAGAGTAAAAGTCCTGTCACTAGCGTCTCCTCAAGCAGCTCTTTCTTTTTGTATGCAGTAGTATTTCTTCATCAGAAGGGAATTCTCAAAACTCATTGTCCGTAGTTTCTAAGGAGTTTGAGTGGCTCCTTGTTGTTGAAGGGACTACAAGTGGAAACGCTACAGTTTAACGATCTGGGCTCGGCTTGCTGCCCTGAGTCGGATGGAGGTTGATCTGAAGAGGTAAAGGAACAGGAAGCGACTTCTATCACACCTTTCTTGCGGGTACGTACTTTAACGTGTTCGTCTTTAATGTTGACAGAATGCTTCTTGCAATTTGAGATTATCTTCTAAATATTTAAGTTCATGAATAAGGGATCAGGCGTGTCTGGCTGAGTGGGGTAATCCATTGTGTAGGCCGTTTTAATTCAGTTGTTAATTGCGTCGTGTTAAAACATCAATTAACCTTTTGTTTGCTATTTTTTAATGATTCATTATTTATTTTTGCGCAACTGTTGAAACAGGGGATTGTGTTTGGGTGTTATCTGATTGCAGCTGCAGGCGTCACGGTCCTCTGGGGGTGATGACAGTGTTCAATGAATCCAAATAAAACACTGTATCTGGATAGAAGTGACTCATCTGCTCAACATTTCAAGGGCTAACCTGCCCCGTTTCAGTGAATGCATACCCGTCTTTTAAATAAACCATGACCAGCTGACCCACGGAGCAGCTGTGCGTCTCCTCGCGCTGCCAGAGGCGCCTTGCATCACCAGGTCCTCGTCTCCTCGCTGGCAGCCGAGCGGCCGACGGCGGCCAGAGGGATGATGATGTTCAGGCGGCGCGGACCAGACGGCGTCTGTCCTTTTCAAAGGGCATCGCGGATTGGCAGGGCCGCGATCCCCTCGCCTCGCGGGGCCTTTGTGATTCCCCGGGGGGGCCGAGGCCGGCCGGCGGGCGAGCCGTCAATCTCGAGGAGACGTAACGAGTCTCCTCCTCGGTTTGCGGGGGCCGATCGGCTACCCCTGCAGTACGTGACGTCGTAATAGTTTATATTGAATCTGTAGTCTTGAGCTTTAAACTAATATGTATGGAAAGATAATATAATGATAGATATTAGGGAGAATATTGATATTGTTAACGTCGCATTGAAAATGCGGAAGGTAATGTTTTGATCGCCGCGTATTTGTGTGCGTGTTATTCGCGTAAATCCAAAAGTATTAAACCGAATCGCATGACATTTGATGGGATGATTGGTTATTATCCGGGGACCATTTGATTCGAAACTGGGATTGATCGGGTCAAAGGTCAAGGTCATGAAAGGTCAAAATCTTCTTTTTATCCAATTGGCAACTGATGCCAAAATGTTCATAATTTAATGCCCAATATTGTGATATGAAGGTATTGGCGCTACTGAGTGCCCCTTCTAGTTGTTAATGTGTTATGAAGCACAGGGGGACTGTTTACTCTTTGGACTGGAAATGGAAATAATTCATATATGTTCATGGAGTGACTATGTTTAGTATTTCAGATTGTCGAAGCCGGTTGAAGCCGTGAAGTGACTTACGGACAATATAAGACGGGACTTTTATTGTGAAAATACTTGTCTAGCGACTTGACCGGAAGTGACGTTTTGACCCTGGGGTCGTGACATTTGACCTCTCCATTCTGATATCGAAGGTTAAGCCAACAGGAAGGTGGCTGAACGACCTTTAAGAGGAGCTGATTGGCTGATCCTGGGACTAAGACTCTGGACTGGGGAATATCGTTCTCCCTGGTCTTGACCCGGGTCCTTCCAGCTGCTTCCTGTTGAGCCGGATCACCAGAAACCCACGACCCTGAGCCTCCGTTGTGTGTTTAAACTTTTTGCCGTTAAACATTGTTGAACGTAATCCGGAGCCTGATGTCCATCATCTGCCAAGTGCTCAGATTTAGTTCCTCTTGTAGTTCCCTGAGGGTCCGATAGTATGGAACACAACGACGTCACGACGTCACGCTACGTGTCCCTCATCACGCCGGCCAGCCTGTCTCACCGCCATCTGGCAGCTACCAGAATAATGAAATATCTTTTATTCAAACCAAAATGAGATCTTTTGTAAAAACGACAGCGGAGACAAATGTATTTCATCAAACCGTCACTTCAGCATACCGGAGACACTTTAGATGCAGTTCGCTCAGAGTGATCACACCGCGGGAACAAACGCGTGTCACGTCTCCGGCCCGGCGTCTCATTTATATGTACGTTAAGGCGGCGCGGCGTAACGCGCGCTGACAGCTGTGGAGCGACTGATGGATGCCGCGGCGCCGGCGCCCGGGGGACGTCGTCTCAGAGCGGCGGGCCGCCGATGAGTGATCAGGAGCTCGACGGAGGGGAGGAGACGCCCGGATGTGAGCCCTAGTGCCGGGGTCGGGTAATTACATCTACTTTATGACGTCAGATTATCCAAAACATGCAAGTCAGAGCTCAAGGTTCAAGAATCTGTGTGAAAGAGACGGCTGCCTTTGAAGGTCTGGTTGCCATGGCGAAGAACAGTTCATATTCTTATAAGACATGAGAACGTATCATCAATGTCTGCATGTAAAGATAATCATAGACTTCCCCCGTACCGACATTTAAGGAACACCGACGGAGCGCTCCGTCATCGGAGGCCGATGAACGGATCCCCAGATGCAAATGATTATTCTTGAAAAGGTCGTTAACGATAACGAGCTCGGAGGAAAAGGGCGTAAGATATCTTCACCAGGACCATTCCAATTAAATGTAGGAAGCCACACACACACACACACACACACACACACACACACACACACACGCTCCTTATTCAAGTGGCTTCTAAATGTGGATTGATTTAAAGCAGGCCCCAAGGCAATTCATATATTTAAACTCTCAGCCCCGTCATTATCTCTAATACCTGTAATCACAAACCTAATCTCAGCCAGCGTTATATCATTATTCCAGCGGACGACGTACGGGACGGAGACGAGGCGCCGGGTCGATGCCGGTCCAGGTCAGACGTCCCCCGACCTTCAAGGTCAACCTGAGCTCAGCCATCAAGGCGGTGAGGGGACCCTGTGGTGCCACTAGAGACCAGATGAACAATAGATGAACAATAGACATCATGTGACCCGATGAACAATAGATGTCATGTGACCAGTTGAATAATAGATGTCATGTGACCAGATGAACAATAGATGTCATGTGACCAGATGAACAATAGATGTCATGTGACCAGATGAACAATAGATGTCATGTGACCAGATGAATAATAGATGTCATGTGACCAGATGAACAATAGATGTCATGTGACCAGATGAACAATAGATGTCATGTGACTAGATGAACAATAGATGTCATGTGACCAGATGAACAATATATGTCATGTGACCAGATGAACAATAGATGTCATGTGACCAGATGAACAATAGATGTCATGTGACCAGATGAACAATAGAGGTCATGTGACCAGATGAACAATAGATGTCATGTGACCAGATGAATAATAGATGTCATGTGACCAGATGAACAATAGATGTCATGTGACCAGATGAACAATAGACATCATGTGACCAGATGAACAATAGATGTCATGTGACCAGATGAACAATAGATGTTATGAGACTAGATGAACAATAGATGTCATGTGACCAGGTGAACAATAGATGTCATGTGACCAGGTGAACAATAGATGTCATGAGACCAGATGAACAATAGATGTCATGTGACTCTGCCATGTTTTCATCACTCTTACCAGAACGCCCAGGAGCAGCGGAGGAGAACGAGCCTTCCACTCGTTCGCCCCTTGAAACTGAAGGGCGTTATTATCCGAGTCTCGAGAGCGCTGCATATAAGAGGGTTCGCCCCGATGGCGGCGAACAGACGCGTGAAAACGTGACGCGCCGCGCGGTACGAGGGTCTCTTTAATAATGCATGAAAATGAGAGCGGAGAGGCGGGCCGAGGTCCCCGAGCGCCGGAGCTGCTTCCGGGGGATTTACATCCGTGGAAACGAAGAGGAACGTCCACACGGAGAACTCTTCAGAGACAGAGACCTTCAGTGAGGACAGAGTGATCACAGAGGATAGTGATCCTGAGGAGAACATCAGATGGAATATGGTCACCAGAAGAGAAGCTTTTAATAATTGGCGTGGAGCCGAGCGGCGGCGGATCCACGCGCTCCGCCTGAGGCGCTTCATTACCATCATGTTTATTTCCTGTTCATTCATTTCGATTGAGAGGTTGTGCTTTCCGGTCGTGAAGCCGCTCGTCGGTTCACTTTCAACACAAGTTGTGAAACGTCGTTTTTTAATCATGATAATATTTGACCGAAGGTCCTCAAAGGGAACCAGAGTCAGGGCGCTCATCCCTTCTTCAGTGAGTTACTTATGGATGAATCTTCATCTCTCCGTCACACATTATTAACTCTGCTTCCTCCCGGAGTCTCTGAGGCGTCTCTGGCTCCGTCGGACCTGGACGGGTCTGACGCCTTATTTGTAGAGCCCAATTTCACAAATTAGATATTCCCCTCCGAGGGCTTTACAATCTGTACACATAGACATCCCTGACCTTTGACCTTTGACCTCACATGGGATCAGGAACAACTCCCAAACAACCCTTCAGGGTAAAAGGTGAGAACCCTTGAGGAGAGAATAATAATTTATCCTTTATTGATCCCACAATTGGGAAATTCTTCTCTGCATTTGACCCATCCTTCGTTATGAAGGAGCAGTGGGCTGCAGTGAGGCGCCCGGGGAGCAGCTGGGGGTTCAGTGCCTTGCTCAAGGACACTTCGGCCTGCAACGACCACTCTCCCCACTGAGCTAAACCGCCCCCAACAGAGGAGGATCCTCTCCAGGTGGACAGGTGTCTCAGAGGTCATGTGACCAGGAGACAGATTAGAGTTAAAATACATTCAATGAATATGACAGAGTGGATGAAGAGTTTATAGTCGGCACATTCATATATTATAAGATAAGATATTCATGTATTAGTCCCACAGTGGGGACATTTCAGGATCACAGCAGTGGGTGTAATTATTAATTATATTATTACATATACATTAAAGCATTAATAATATTCGATTAAAATAAAAGATACAAATAAAAACACAAAACACAAGACTAAATACTAACATACAAAATACTAATACTACTACTTAAATACAAAATAAAACAAATCACTATATATATATATATATATATATATATATATATATATATATATATATATATATATTGGTAGTTGTTAACGATTTTTAGCTGCTTGAATTGAGCTTTACTGCCAAATGAAAAGGGAAGAATCAGAAAGTGTCTCCATTGAGGGAGAGTGAATGAGAAATACAAGAAATAGCTTTGGACATCTCTCTATTCTTTGCATTATCATATATTTTCCCATTGAATGGTATATTCAACAGTTCAAATAGGCATAATATATCACTACGACCCTGAATGTACGTCTCTAACTCTCGTCTCTGACTCATGGACCGACTCTCTGCCGGTACCAGTGGCTCCGGCCATCGCTCTCCGCCTGGAATCAATCTACGCTGCATAACAAATAATCCAGCCAGCTCCTGATTCCCCGAAATAGAATCAAAATGTCAAGAATCCAACTCAGAAAAAAATAAACATTCGAGCCAAAGTAATAAACAGCCTCAAAGGTCAATGATGTGCTATCTCTGCGCTGGAGGACGATGTTTAGTTAACTTTAACATGTAGTCAGAAGCAGAAGCTCTGGCCGCCTCCCACAGTGTGACATCATCACTGATTCAGAGAGACTTCCAGTTGGAGGCCAGATGTCAAAGTGAGTACAGACAAAGACAGTTTTAACTCATGTCATAAAGAATCTCAGCCCAAATTACTTTGGCCGTCGATGAAGAGACGAAGGCGCCATGGCAACCGCCTCAACACGGGGACTCACGGGGTCCGTGATGAAGTCATTATGTTTATTTATTGGGTTGTCGTGAGCAATCAGGCGGAACACGACAGGATCTATGAAACCAGTGTGATGGTGTCATCATCATGTCTGAGCGGAGCTTTGAGGTTTACAGATGTTCCAGCTGGAAGCCGGACCGCTCTGGGCTTCTGGTCCCTGAACGCACCACGATCTCCACAGGAGAGGCTTCTGAAAGCCCTCGTGATGCCGTGTGTTTACCATCTACTGGAGTTAGGACACGTCTAAAGGTCTTCTGTTAGCTTCATTAGCTGCTAAATACTGAATCCACCACGCTAACAACGTTATGGAACTTCTATCAAGGTTAGAGAACTTATAATGAAGTTAGAGAACGTATCAGACAGAGCAAACGTATGGAAGCAGGACTGAGCTGTGAGGGAGACAGGTGGGTAGACAGCTGGGTAGACGGGTGGGGAGACAGGTGGGTAGACGGGTGGGGAGACAGGTGGGGAGACAGGTGGGTAGACAGGTGGGTAGACGGGTGGGGAGACAGGTGGGGAGACAGGTGGGTAGACAGGTGGGTAGACGGGTGGGTAGACGGGTGGGTAGACGGGTGGGTAGACGGGTGGGTAGACAGGTGGGTAGACGGGTGGGTAGACGGGTGGGGAGACAGGTGGGGAGACAGGTGGGTAGACGGGTGGGGAGACAGGTGGGTAGACAGGTGGGGAGACAGGTGGGTGGACAGGTGGGTAGACAGGTAGCGAGACGGGTGGGGAGACAGGTGGGTAGACAGGTGGGGAGACAGGTGGGGAGACAGGTGGGTGGACGGGTGGGTAGACAGGTAGCGAGACGGCTGGGGAGACAGGTGGGTAGACAGGTGGGGAGACAGGTGGGTAGACAGGTGGGTAGACAGGTGGGGAGACAGGTGGGGAGACAGGTGGGTGGACGGGTGGGTAGACAGGTAGCGAGACGGGTGGGGAGACAGGTGGGTAGACAGGTGGGGAGACAGGTGGGGAGACAGGTGGGTAGACAGGTGGGGAGACAGGTGGGTAGACATGAGGGTAGACAGGTTGCTGCTCCACCTGCTCTCAGAACCCCGTCATGCAGCTGGATGAAGGAGCTGAGTCACGAGTATCGACTCCACCTTGATGGAGGAGCTGAGGGAGGAGCTTTATGGCTTCACGAAGAGCATCCGTCAGACACACACACACACACACACACACACACAGGCTGACCTCAGAGGCCTCCTTCATCGTGTGAAAGCTGAAACAGTCGCCATGTTTTCCTTTGGCCAACATTCTACACGATTATTCAGATTATTTTCATTTTAAAACATATTTATTTATTTATGATCCACGGTTCCTCGTCTTCCTCACCTGATCCACGGTTCCTCTCCCGGTGAAGCATCCTTAACATTCCTCCCCTCGTCTTCCTCGGGCCCTGAGGAGCATCGACCTGCATCGACGTGCCGTCCACGCCGCCCCGGAGACGCCAACAGATGGCCCGGCGCCGCATTCCAACGCCATTAATTGAGTACCTGCCGTCAGCTCGCCGCTGATTGATGACATCATTAGACGGGCGCCGTTTGATGGAGATGCCGCCGCAGAATTCCTCTGTGTGTTGCCTTCGAGGCCCCCGGGGGCCCTGAGCGTTGTGTGTGTGTGTGTGTGTGTGTGTGTGTCCTGCTCCCCTTAACAATGAGCACAGCTTGAAGCTCGGCGAAGGCTGATTAAATTAAAACGCCTCGAGGGCGACCACGCCAAGGTCAAAGAGGCGCCGCGCAAAACGCTTCTGGCACCAACTTTCCTCCGCGTGCGCTCATCAGCCGGTGTGTGTGTGTGTGTGAGTGTGTGTGTGTGTGTGAGTGTGTGTGTGTGTGTGTGTGTGTGTGTGTGAGACGCGTGGAAGATTGAATTGTCACTGTTGATTCTCCTGCCTGCATATCAGGGAGAAAATAAACTTTTAACAATAGCACAAGATGCGGTCCTGGTTGTTTGTGTGTGTGTGTGTGTGTGTGGGGGGGGGTCCAGGTGGGTCGGAACCGGTCTGATTATCAGCCAGCGGGTCATTCTCCGTCTCTAATGGAGGCAGGCGGGGGCTCAGAGAGGATGACGGGACGCGGTCCCCGGAGCCGACTCGATTACACGGTGACGAGTCGCCGGGCGACTTCTGGAGGAGACCGATAAATAATAATAAACTCAGTTTATTAATTCATCGGTTCATTAAAAATGTCGCCCTATTGTGCATCTTTAATCAAATCAAATAATGTAATAATATTTCTTCTACTGTTTCCTGTGTTTTGATGTCACGCATCACCACAGCATCACCGCCGCCTCTTAAAGGGCCGGCGTACCTGAAACAAACGTATAAACTGCTCTGGAGCAAATTCTTATATATAGTATTTTCCTTTTATTATTGTTTATTTGAGTGTAGCACGATATGCTACGTAAGAAAATTCCAAAAATCCATTTGATTGGAAACCTTCAAAATAAAAGCGCAGGATAATTTTCTTCAATTTCTTTAAGAGAAGACGATCATCTCACCGGAGACATGTGAGGACAGCTCTCTATGAGGCTCCTGTTCACGTGTGTGTGTGTGTGTGTGTGTGTGTGTGTGTGTGTGTGTGTGTGTGTGTGTGTGTGTGTGTGTGTGTGTTTACAGAGGATGATTGTGTCTCCCTCTGTGTTTACTCTGTTTGTGACTGTGGGTTTCTGAGGAATGATCCGCGATGCTCAAACATAACGATCTGAGTGCTGGAAAAATACCTCGAATTATTTACAGGCCGAGTTTATAACTCCAACCTGATTATTAGCAGCCTGGGCGACTTTATAAATACATATTATTACACTGCCCTCTGATTGCGGTTCTCTGTGTATGTCTTTGGGGGATTTGTCTAATACTTCATATCCTTTGTTTATGCCCTGCTCGTGTCTCCATGTCCGCTGAATGTCGTAAAAGAAAGAGCGAAAGCGACCGAGTAAATACGCGGTCGCGTCGCGAGCGCCGTGATGTCATCGCGGCTCCGGGAGGATCAACAGAGCGGCGGGCGGACGGGAACCGGGCGGCGAGGAGGCCAAGCACGCCGAGAGCGCCACGTCACGGGGCGGCGGCGCTGGCAGAGGACACGCTGGAAAAACACACACACACACACACACACACACACACACACACACACACACTGGAGCCTGGGCCGCGGCATATTGACCACTAGTGATTGTGCAATCAATTGTTTTGTGTTTTTTATCTCTCGGCCCTCCAGGAGATCAAAGGGAAGAGATGTGTTTCTTTTTTTCATTCATCCAAAAAAAATGAAGCCTCATTCCACTGTGAGTCAAAATGGAAGGGGGGGGGGGGGGCGGAGGGGGCGGGGCTTACCCTGGAAGCCGATTGGCCCTGGCTTAACAGGCGCTGCGGATACGGTGCTTATAAAAGTTATTTTAATAAGTCTGGAATTTTTTCCACTTTCTTTTCCAGCCTAAAGTCACTTTGATTACAAGCCGAAGAAAAACAAACATAAAAAATCTGGAAATGTCCTCATTTTTTATTATTTCTTAAAGAGCCCTGAGATCAGAGAGGAGGAGTTCCCTCCCGGTCCAGAAGCCTCTGGCCCTCCTTCATCACGGTGGGTTTGGCTCCTCCTCCTCCAGGTGACCCCCGGTGACCCCTGTGACCCCCCCTGCTCCACACGGAGGCCCCGCCCCCGCTCCTCGTGGTCATCTTTAGACCCCGTTTACACGATGGGAAAACGCATATCCTTTCATAGGTTTTGGCCTTTCATTTACACAAAAACGGAGGTTTTATCACGGGAAACGATCGTTTCTAAAAACTCCACCGGCCAAAGTGGAGATTTCTGAAAACTGTGTTTGTGTGTTTGCGTGTGAACGAGCTCAAACTGAGTTTTAGGTGGTCAAACGTCACAGCGTGCGACTAAAGACGCTTCAGGTCACGTGAGCGTCCTATGACGGCGTATTCACGCGGGTTCATAGAAACAGAAACTTTGTTGAAAACGACCTCGTGTGTACGACGTTATTTCTGAAAACGGAGGGGCAGAAATATTAGTTTCTGTAAATACCGTCTGGGTGTGGATGTGGCGTTAATCCGGCCTCGTCCCCGGCCGCCCCTCCAGCTCCTCTGACAGGTGGCGTTCTAATTGTCCGTATTTATTCCAGACCCTGGACCGTGACTGCGGTCCAGATGTGGCGTTCCTGGCGTTCCTGCGTGGCGTGCCGCGCGTGCACAAACATCGCTCGGCTCCATTAATGTTGTTTATTTCTGAGCGCTGAAGTGAAAACACCATCAGGTCCAATCAGGAGCCGCACAGTCGAGGGCTCTCTGGGTTCTCCGTGCCGATTGGAGGAAGCGGCGTTCTCGACACACGCCCGCCAGAACTCTCTGTGGTGAACAGGAGGGGGCGGGCGGGCGGCGGGCAGGAGGCAGGGCGTAGGCCGGGCGCCCGTCAGCGGGGTGGCGCAGGGCGGGCGAGGCGGCGGCAGAGGAGGCGCGGGCGGGCGGGGCGAGGCGAGGCGAGGCGGGGCGAGGAGGCGGAGAGGCGAGGCGAGGCGCAGGCGGCGGGCAGGCGGAGGCGGGCGGGCGCAGGCGAGGCGGCGGCGAGGCGGGCGAGGCTAGGCGGGGCGGGGCGAGGCGGGGCGAGGCGGGGCGGGGCGAGGCGAGGCGGGGCAAGGCGGGGCGGGGCGAGGCGGGCGAGGCGGGGCGTGCACACGGGTAACTCAGCCTGGACGCCGTCCGCCACGCTCCACTCGGAGGACGGAGACGCTCCGCCCCGAGGAAACCGTCATGCAACGGTGCGAGATGAATTATTATATAAATAGCAGCGTGTAGTTTTAACGCTCCTCTGTTCTTTAACCAATAATAATATAATAATATCACTTTGTAATCAGTTTCCATCGCAGCAGATCCATCACACGAGAAACGGAGTTTCAATCCCTCTGCAAAAGAGAAATAATATTTGACAAAATAAATAAAGCGCTTATTGTTGCTGAACTAACCTGTTTGGAACTAAATATCTTTTCAACGTAATAACATTAAAGTGCAACATGTGAACAACTAAGACAATAAAGAGTTTTACGCTGCATATCTCTTCAAAATAACAATAACGTGCAACCTTAGCAAAAAGAACGAGTGCATTCATGTCATCACGTTATCATCATTATAATAATAATAATAATTATTATTTTTATTATTATTATCATTATTATTGTTATTATTATTGCTATTATTATAATAATTATCATTATTGTTGTTATTATTATTATTAATATTATTATCATAATTATTGTTATTATTATTGTTATCATTATTGTTATTATCATTCTTATTAGTGTCATAAGTAACTAATAGAGTCAAATTTAACAAATATAATTAAATGTAACGAATAGAGAACACTATTTATGAATCAATCCTACAAATTGAACATGACATTAATTTCTCACGTTCCTCTGAAGCTGAAATGTTTCCTCTGGTGAAGAAGAATCAAAATAAAACACGATTAGAAAACAAGTTCATCAGATTTGTGCAATACTAATAACACTAAATGTACATATTACTTCCCACTGGTTGTTCCTCTCTGTAAATATTCATATCCATAACTGCCCGACGATAAACAAATTAACTGATGATAAAAACCTTTTGCCTTGAAGAATAAAATAGTGACACGTCTGACGCGTGAAACAATGTAAAGTTAAGTTATGATGTAAAGTTAATAAATCATCACGCTGGCCTCATAATGTCAGAGGATAATATAATACAACACGCCCCTCTTAATAATAGTAACTTTGAAACACATATTTCTACACACTATAGTATATTATCGTATTGTTTAAACCGGAGCGATGTCACTTCCTGTTTATGAAGTCGTCGCTTCTCATTGGACGTCCTTACCGACTTTTCTCAAAGGGAATCATGAATAACTTTCGTAGTTCTTGTTTTGGGTTTCCGGAGTTTTCCAAAGTGACATCACCCGGTGTGTTTATTATGGGATGTCTGGGTCAGAACTGGTGGCGTGGAAAACGATATTTTCACGGACCGGCAATAAATATGACGTAATAAAATCATACGCCCGGCATAAAAACAAACATTAAGCAGTGGGGAACGCCGGTCTAGATGACATGTGACATGTGATTCAAGCAGCCAATCAGATCAGCTCCCCTGCTGCCCAGTGTGCTCCATGTGTCTCCTGCAAGCCAATCAGAGCAGAGGAGGGAGGCTTAAAGCGACAGACACGCAGCGTGAGAACAGCAACGCGTTCTCTGACCAGTAGAGCGTGAAAACATTCCAGTTTAATCCCAAAAGACACGTCTGTGAACCGGAGACGTGACGCGTCCCCTTTGTCTTTTAACGGTTACAAATAAAGAGCTTCTAAGTACCGGGTAGTTAAAAGAAGCTTACGCATTGGTGGTCGAGCGAGGGGGCGGGGGGGGGGGGGGGCTCGTTACATAACAGCCCAGTGGAGGATGTCGGAGCCAAAGCCTACAACGGTGCAATAACAAATCACATTTTGACATGTGTGCGTGTGTGTGTGTGTGTGTGTGTGTGGGGGGATTCTTTGAGAAAAACATCCAATTTCCTGTTGAACATACCGGCGCGGCACGCCCTCCCCGTGCGGTACACCGTGGAGCGAGACGGGAGAACGTGGTTTTCGCGGCGACGTCGGGATGTGGTCAGAGGAGGAAAAAGCACCGTGACTCGGGAGGACGGGGGGGGGGGGGGGGGGGGGGGTCTGGGACCGACTCTCCTGGACTCACCCGGCCGAGCTGCGGTCTGCAGAAATAACCTAAGACGAGCCCCGTCCTCAGATAGCCGGTCGGCTTTGTGTCAGAAGGCGAGAACAGAGAAAGAAGGAGGGAGGACTCAGAGAAAGAAGGAGGGATGACTCAGAGAAAGAAGGAGGGGGGCTCAGAGAAAGAAGGAGGGATGACTCAGAGAAAGAAGGAGGAGGGCTCAGAGAAAGAAGGAGTGATGCTCAGATCCAAAGTCTCTTTTTATTTGTCAAAAAGCTTCACGTCAGTATTTACAGTTTGTGCAAAAACATTTAAAGGTTCTCCGGACTTTACATTGTAAGTTCAACCTCAAGGCACAACATGGACGACACCACGCTTCACTGGGAGGACGCGACTTTGGTTCCTAAGAGGACGCGCGGCGAGACGGGGGCGGAGCCTCTCGATGGGGGCGGAGCCTCTCGTGCAGCGTTCTCTCGGCCGCCTCCCCCTTTCATCGGGGCGACCGCTTCACAAAAAGAAAATAAAAAAGGCCCGAGACCCGGTTTGATTGGAGGAGATAACGACTCTAGAGACGGGACATGCAGGAGTCCTCTGAGGGGCGTGGCCGACATGAGCGGTGGAGGCGTGGCCTAAGCTAAAAACAGGATTGTTTCGACGAGCTTCTCAGGGAAGTTACCCCTCCCCCCCCCCTCACGGCCCGTTTGGCTCCGCCCCTCCGGATAAAAGCGCTCTCGTTAGCGGGCGTGCTAACGAGCTCGCCGGCGCCGCTCTCCCCCTTTAGCGCCGTCAAAGTGTTGAAATGTGCTTTCTTCTTTCCCCGCTCTCTTCTCTTCCTCCCACTTCCTCCTCTTCATCATTCAGTCGTGCATAAAAGGTAAGGCAAACGTCTGATGGCCCCGTTACACATTCACAGACCGGGTGGCGGTTGGGGGGGGGGGAGGGGGGGCTATGTGTTGTAACAGTGTGAGACCCCCCCCCCCCGCCTCTTCTTCTGATCAGCATCCAACTTCAAACAGGACAAAGAATACACATAAGACCATGTGGGGTGTGTGTGTGTGTGTGTGTGTGGGGGGGGGGGTGATGGGGTGATGGCCGGTTGTGGGCGGGGCTAGGATCAGATGCTTTGATAACCACAGAAGAAGAGCTTCACGCTAATAAACCCAAAATAAAAGTCCCATGTCACATATTGAGTCTTATTTTGAAGGGGAGCGTCGTGAGAATGACTCGATTCACTTTGTGCTTTTAGCCGATTCCCTCAGTTTACAGTCCTAATGCTAAGCTAACGTAGCGTGCTGCTATCGCTAGCTTCAGGGCGCTACCCCCCCCCCCCCCCCCTCTTCTCTTACGCCTCGAAGCAAGAAACTGAACTATTGATTTATTTAGATTTCAACAGCAAATATATCTGAAATATATCCTCTGGAACGAGCTCTGGAAAACCGCTGGTCGGGCCCGGTTCTGTGTGGGTTCTGTGTGGGTTCTGTTTCTGTTCTGTGTGGGTTCTGTTTGGGTTCTGTTTCTGTTCTGTGTGGGTTCTGTTCTGTGTGGGTTCTGTTCTGTGTGGGTTCTGTTCTGTGTGGGTTCTGTGTGGGTTCTGTTTCTGTTCTGTGTGGGTTCTGTTTGGGTTCTGTTTCTGTTCTGTGTGGGTTCTGTTCTGTGGGTTCTGTTCTGTGTGGGTTCTGTTCTGTGTGGGTTCTGTGTGGGTTCTGTTCTGTGTGGGTTCTGTCAGCCGGAGCGCCTCCAGAGAGTGAACCCTCTCTCTCGTCTCCCAGCCTGATCTCTGTGCAGCCGAGTGGAAATAAGGGCTGCAGACCTCACTCCTTTTATTTGGTGGAGGATTAAGAAGAGAAAGGGGGGCTGTGTGTGTGTGTGTGTGGGGGGCTTTAAGCTGGGCCCGCAAAACAAAATCTTGTCAAATCAAATAAAGTCTGCTTAAGAAGTGCATAATGGGCCTCAGCGGGGGGGGGGGGGGGGGGGGATAAATGGAGGTGAATAAATGAGCACAAAGGGGGGCGAGCAGCGGCGCCAGCTGAAATTAGTGTGTGTGTGTGTGATTGTCATTATGTGCGCATGTGTGTGTGTGTGTGTGTGTGGGGGGGTGCTTTTCTTCAAACTCATCACACCCTCACACACACACTGGGGGGGCCAGAGGCTCCGCCCCCTCGGTGGTGATCATCCGTGTCCTTCCTTCTCCAGCAGACAGAGGGCGCCGTGGGCTTCATCAAGTCACGAAAACAACGGCGTCTGAGAAACGGCGTGTGGGGGATGGAGGGGGGGGGGCACAGTTTGGCGCTCCTCAGCCCCACAGGGAAACCGCCCCCTGGTGGCCGCACTCGCCACAACAGGGAGGAAGAAGAGGAAGAACAGCAGCAGCAGAGCGGGGGGTGTCGCGCCTCATTAGGGAAGACCGCCCTGTGTTGGCTCTCCAACGGCTGTAAATAAACCTCCTCCTGCACCTCCTCCTGCACCACCACCTCCTCCTCACCTCCTCACTACTACGTGTTGAAAACGACACGTCGCCCTCTTTCCTCTCCTCCTCCAGAGTTTCCCTCCCACTGAAGCAGCAGAACAAAAGGCGCTTTAGTGTTTTAGTGTTCTGCCACTTTAAGGGGAACCTGGAGCGCCGGGCGCCGCTGACGAGCGCCCGGCGCTCCCTCGGCGCGCTCGCCACCTCGCCTCGTTTCCTGCCGCCTCCCGCTAATAAGAAAGTGCACTTCAGTCCTTTTTATTTTCTTTCTTTTTTTACAACATAGCACCGACGGAGCGGCGCTGTATTTCCACCGCTCTAATCAGCGTGTTGTCTCTACCACTGTTGGAACAGAGGGGTGTGTGTGTGTGTGTGTGTGTGTGCGTGTGTGTGTGTGTGTGTCAGACACTGAACTCTTTTAAGACTGGCCTAAACACCGTTTTATTCAGGAAGGCATATTTTTTACCTTGAGTTAATTTATTGTCAGCTGTTCCTTTTTTTCTGAATTTATTTTTTATGTGTTGCTTTAACTATGTTTTAATGGGTTTTATTTGTTTTTACTATCTGTGTGGCACTCTGAGAGTCTTGAAGGAAGAGGGGGCGATAAAAATATAATGCATTATTATTATTATTATTATTGTGTGTGTGTGTGTGTGTGTGTGTAGGGGGGGTTGTAGTCCTTCAAGAAACAAAAGAAAAAGCCCATATTTCACTTCTGTGGTTATCAGAGGCCCCGCCCCCCGAGGCTGAAGCCACGCCCCCGATGCTGCTGCGATTGTACGACTCCGTGTTCCCGTACGGTTCTGACCATGAAAACAACGTTTAAAACCCTGCTGGTTATTAAAAAAAACACAGACAATACCATCTCGTATCTCTCTAAGAATACAAAAGATATCAGAGCCCACATCGTCACCCACAGTATAAATTACATCGCAGACGGAAATATATATAGTACAGTTATATTTCATTAGAATGTTTACGCGTTGCGTTGTCTTCACAAAAGGTGTGTGTGTGTGTGTGTGTGGACGCAGGTTCTGAGTGTTCCTCTGGTGTGTGTGTGTGTGTGTGTGTGTGTGTGTGTGTGTGTGTGTGTGTGTGTGTGTGCGTCCCCCTCACGTGGGGCAGAACTCGGTGCTGGGCACGTTGCTGCTCTTGCAGTAGGCGAGGCTGTTGTTGCTCAGCTGCAGGTCCCTGAAGCCGACGCCCCCGTTGGGCGTGTAGATGGGCTGGATGCGGAAGTCTCCCTTCAGCAGCTGCTCGTTGTTCAGCGCCACGATCTGGAAGCTGGTCTCCGTCATCTCCAGGATGGAGTTGTCCTTCTTGGTGCCCGCCTCGCCGTAGTCGTCTTTCCTGCGCCCGCGGTTGTATTTCCACTTGGTCGAGGACGACCGGCTCTTCTTGTGCGTGTGCCAGCAGAACAGGCCGAGCAGCGCCACGAGCACCAGCAGCACCGCGCCCCCGATGAGGCCGGCGAGCAGCAGCGTGGCGTGGACGCCGCCCCCCTGGGGCGCCTGCTCGCGGCCCGGCGGCTTGGTGGCCGGCGCCGCCCGCGTCCTGGCCTCGGAGCAGATGGTGTCCTCCCCGGGCCGGTAGGAGTTCAGGCTGTCCAGCACGTGGACGCAGATCCGGTACACGGAGCGCGGCTCCAGGCCGGCCAGGCCCACGCGGCGCCGCTCGCCGCTCACCGTCCGCTCGCGACGCTGTCGCCTGGCTACCCCCTGTTTGACCCAGGTGACCTTGTAGGCCGCCACGGTGAAGTAGGACGCCCAGCTCACCTCGATGCTGGTGGCGTTCACCACCTGGAAGGAGATCCGGAGCGGGTCCTCGTAGGGCGGCAGCGGGCCGGCGGGGGGGTGGGGGGGGTTCACCGGGGGCGCGGGCGGCGAGGGCGAGGCGAAGAAGTACGGCGCCGACGTGGCGGCGGGGGCGGGCGACGTCGTGGCGAGTGACGCCGTGGTGGTGGTGGGCGGCGCCGGGGGGGTGGAGCCCGGCGCGGGCCAGGCCGGCTGCTCCGCCTCCGCCGGGCACTCGAGGCCCTCCAGCGGGAGCTCCCGGATCGCCACGCCGCGCACGGCGTCCGGGCTCTGGCACACGAAGCCGCGCGCGTTGAGCGAGGCGGGCAGCGCCTTCAGCCACGCCGCCACCCACTTCACGCCGCAGTCGCAGCGCCACGGGTTGTTGCGCACGATGAGGTGCCGCAGGCCCGGCAGCCCGCGGAACACGCCGGGCGGCAGCGCCTGCAGCCGGTTGCCCGACACGTCCAGCCGCTCCAGCCGGAGCAGCCGGCCGAACGCCGCCACGGGGATCCGCTCCAGCTGGTTGTCCTGCAGGCTGAGCTTCAGCAGCGACTCGCCGGGCAGCAGCGGCGGCGGGAAGGTCAGCGAGTTGCGCGCCAGGGCCAGCTCCCGCAGCGTGGCCAGCTCCCGGAAGGTGCCGGGCGCGATGCCCTCGTCCGTCAGCAGGTTCCCGTCCAGCAGGAGGCGCTGCAGGCGCGTGACGTTCTGGAAGGCCTCCTCGGCGATGTGCGCGATGCGGTTCTCGTCCAGCCGCAGCTCCTTCAGGTCCTCGGGGAGGCCGATGGGGACGCTGCTCAGGTGGTTCTTGGTGAGGAAGAGCAGCTTGAGGCTGACGGCCTCGCGGAAGGCGCCCTCCTCCACGCCCACCGTGGAGATGGAGTTGTCGTCCAGGTGGAGCTCCTCCAGGCGGGTCAGCTGGGCCAGCGCCGCCCTGGAGATGGTCTGGATGTTGTTCTCCTGCAGGTGGAGGACGCGGGTGTTTTTGGGCAGGTTGATGGGGAACTCGTCCAGCTGGTTGCCGTAGAGATACACCGTCTCCACCGAGGCCACGTGGTGCAGCTCCAGGGGGAAGCCGGCATTGTTTATCTGGTTGTTGTGCAGGAAGAGGACCTTGAAGCCCTCCTTCATGCCCAGGGGCACCGAGGTGAGGCTGCGCTCGTTGCAGTACACGAACGGCGTGTCGCAGCGGCACTCCGCCGGGCAGGCGGCGCCCGGGAGGAGGCGCAGCTGCAGGCTGAGGACCACCGCCAACCAAAGCTGCAGGAAAGAAGCCCAATCTTTACTCCAGGGTCCAGACAGACACTCCATAGTGGAAAAAAAGAGGAAAGAAACCCAGCAAAAAAAAAAAAAAAAAAAAACGGAACTCGGAAAAGATCAAAGGAATACGAAGATCGGGAAAGAAAAGGAGGAATCCATCCGGTCCGACGGGGGCAGTTGGGTAACGGCGGGGAGAGTAATCCTGGGGTCGCTAGTCCTCAGCTGCAGCGCGGCGCTCTCGTTAGCGCTGGCCGGTGCTCTGACTGACTCCATCCACGCCGAGGCATCCGACCGTCACTCGGCGCTCAGCCGGCGCCGATTGGACGCCGCCGCAGGCTCCGCCCCCCTGTCCGTCACACGCTGCCGGTCCCCGGCCAGGGCGCCGTCCGGGGGGGGTGACATTTGGATCCGGAGACCTGAGGGAAAACAAGGAAATGCCGAGTGAGTATATTTAGGGGGGGGGTCTCTTTATTTGACATACAAACACACACACACACACACACACCAACTGTCTTTCCATTCCTCACCCCTCCCCCCCCCCACACACACACACACACACACACACCCTTCTCGCCCTCTCCCCAAAAGAC
>CM070101.1:992500-1005000 GCA_036178185.1 Liparis tanakae | reverse complement strand
AAAGCGTCTTTAAGTATTTTGAAAAGCGCTATAGAACTGTAATGTATTATTATAATATTTTTTTTAGTAGAAGTAGTAGTAAAAGACATACATACAGACAAATATAAATGTATAAACTAATCCCCAATATATTGATAAATAACTCTTTTTACATTTGATTATTGTTTATTTGAGTGTATAAATATTGTACATATGAGAATGTGTCTAGTATTATAACACAACTAATTTGAAACCTTCAAAATAAAAGCACGGGATATTGTTCTTCAATTTTTTTGAGAAAGGTGATCATGTGTCCTTCAAGCCGTCAGGGGCCACATGACATGTTGGGATTTCCACCACAACTCTTTCTATATTATTATTATGACCCTTATGTAACAAAGCTACACCAACTAGCTTCCATTAGCTCGCTGCTTTCCTCAAATGTTGAATGATGAAAAAGATTATAAATAACTCACAAAAGTGAGTTCAGATTAAAATTTGCCTTAAAAAGAAATCAAGTTTATATTCAAAGCCGGGGTCGGAGAGGCACGGTCGCATCCTTTGATCTCCTCCTTCAGTTGCCAAATGGTATTAAAGTAGCCGTTTGACTCTCGGTGAGCACCCCCCAGCACCCCCCACCAATTAGGAGGCTCGCTCCCCGACAGCCAGATGTCATTTAGCCTCTCATCATGGGAGATGATGTGCTTGTTCTCAGCGTTTGCCTTTCATGTTTCATTTGGACCGGCTCGCCCCGAGACGGAGGCCGCGGCGAGGCTCGGGCCGCCGCGTTTAAATCCTCCGTGAATCAAAGCTTCTGCGCGCGTCGTGAATTATTGATGGAGAGGAAAACGGGCCGATGTGTATTTTGTTTGTTTGCGTCGTGGAACGTCTCGTTTCTCTGCTTCTGACACATCGGGATAAAGAGACGGACAGCGGAGCCTCGATAGAATAAAATACTACTGCCGTTACCCGGTATGCTGATTAGATTCTGCTAAAATAAAATGCAATACTGACCTTTCTAAAAATATATACAGTATATATGTATATATATATATATATATATGTATATATATATATAAAAATATATAAATATATATATATATATATATATATAAATGTTTATACACATATAATATATATATATATATATATATATATATATATATATATATATGTTTATATATGTATGTATATATAAAAATAAATAAATGAATACGGTCAGTGTTGCACCATCACAGAGTAAATAGAGCTCCGCCCTCATGGGATCTGAAAGTGGAAGTCCCCTCCGGCCCAGAGACCTTCCCAGTGTTGGCGTGGCGTGTTTACTCTCCTCGCTTGTGTACCTTGATAACGGTGCAGACAAACATGACCCCCAGCACATCAAAGCCGGATCGGTCCATCTCCTCCCACCCCCACCCCACACCCCCACCCTCCTCCCGCTCCACTTCCACAGCAGCGTGGAGGGGAACGAGAATCCACTCAGATATGCAGAACTGTTTATCCCGGCTTGTATTTTTATATTCCTTCTTATTCCTGCTGCTCCCCCGGAGACGTCGTTAGCCAATCACGTGCATGGATTTACCTCTGGCCAGCGGAGGCTCCTCAAGGTGACGGCCACATCGGCGTTAGGAAACACGTCCCCGTAAGGATCGGCAGGACCGTGTGGCCGACCCGCGGGGGGATTGCACGCCGCCGGGGGGGCGATCCAATCGGCCGCCGGCCCCTCCTCCAGCTGCTCCCTCAACAGAGATATGCCGATAATACTGTGAGTGGCCGATCAATACGTTCATTAATATCTGAGGCAATATCGAGATGTTCACCCACAACGATTATTAATCACATTAATCAACACGCAGCGGAGAGACGAGGTTCCACTGAGCCGGAGGACGCTACGCCCAACGAGTGGGTTCTCCTACACACGGAACAATAAGGGTTCTCTAAAAGGCTACGAAGAACCATCACCTTCTGAAGAACGATTTGTAAGGTTCTTTGAGACACCTTCATAGGTTCTATGAAGAACTCTTTAAGGTAATGGTTATTTAGAGAACCCTGGTTTGAAAGGTTATTTTGTTTAACCAGAAATGGTGCCTTAAATTAAAAAAAATGTAAGGTTCTTTGAGACACCTTCATAGGCTCTTTGGAGAAGTCTTTAAGGACATGGTTCTTTCAAGAACCCAGGTTTGAAAAGTTCTTTGTGGAACCAGATATGGTTCTTCTATGACATCACTCTGAACAACCTTCTTCGGTTCCAGATGCACCTACATGTCTCCGTGAGTACTTTAGGAGTTTCCTGTTATCGCTCCAGCGTAACCTTGTCGTGATTGACGGACACGGGAACATCGCAACGATCGGCGGCAAGGACGCTTCACGAGAGGAGGAAGGAAGGAAGGAAGGAGGAAGAGAGGGTTGTGCGTTAGTTTATTCAATAACTCAAACCTTAGCGCCGGGTACTCGAGGCCCTGGTGTTCCGACATGTGCTCCCCTTAAAGGGGCGGCGCCCTCTGGGGGGGGTCTTTGTTCTGCGTGGAAGTCGCTGTCTGTGTCTTTAGACTCGCGGAGCCAGAAGCCGTTTCACGAGGGTTCCTCTCGACTTGCCGTTGAGGCACCGGAGGCCTCGTGACGTTCCGTTTGCGGTTCTACCAGCGTTTAACCGCAAGAAGGTCGTTGAGCTGTCATTCAACATCTCACTTCCTCTTCCTTTCAGTCGTTTCCTCCACTTCCTTATCCCGCCTAGCGCAGAGGCATGGAGGTGCCATCTGGAACCGGAAACGATTCTTTAGAGCGCTACCATGGCTTAGAAGAACCATTTGTGGTTCCACAAAGATCCTTTCAAGCCAGGGTTCTTTAAGGGATCCGTTTCCTTAAAGAGATATTCAAAGAACCTATAAAGTCTCTCAAAGAACCTTCAAAACATGGTTCTTTAAGACAATATGTTTGGTTCCAGAAACCCTTCAAACCAGGGTTCTCTAAAGAACCATGTCCTTATATAGTCCTTCAAATAACCTACAAAGGTAACTCAAAGAACATTACAAAAGTGAGTGACGCTTCGGTTCCTCAGCTCAACGCCTCACATTCAACTTTACTGGAGTCTCTTCCTGGAAATAGTGTCGAGTCATCATGTTGTCCACATTTGTGAGGTATGCGTGGTGGGTTTTTAGCTTACGTGTGTGAGTGTGTGTGTGTGTGTGTGTGCTCTGAATGTTCTACGGGTGGAGGAACCACACAGAGTGGAGGAACCACAACTGGAACCAGACAGGGTGGAGGAACCACAGAGAGGACTCAACAACGCTGATTAGTGAAAAACAGCCTACAACCTAAATATATATATATATATATATATATATAATACAAAAAATAGTATATATAAAATGTATATATAGACATATATACAGTATGGGTATGTATATGTATATTAAAATATATACACATATTGATATATATACACACATATATACATGTATATATACATATATGTGTATGTACATTTATATATATTTATACATATATATGTATATATATATATATATATATATATATATATATATATATATATATATATACTGTATATATATATTTATATTTATAACTATCAGTCATAATGTCAGTATTGCACAACCATGAGTAAACACTGCTCCGCCCTCTCTGGAATCTCAAAGTGTTTAACGACTCCGGCTGGTGAAAAACAGCCGTGAAGTTTACACATAAATGTAAAAGCTCCCGGGAGACGGGAACTTACAGGAGAGGAGAAGAAGAGGGGAAGAGGAGGAGAAGAAGAGGGGAGGAATGGACAGATGCCAGCAGAGGGCAGGTCCAGGGGTCGGCGGCGCTGGCCTGATCCCCCGTCAGCCCTGCAGCTGTGCTGCTGTTTGAAGTCACATCTGGGCTGCATTTCCCCTCCTGACTGCAGCGGGGAGGAAGTCCTCTGGGGGGGCTGAGCCTCCTGCCGCCTCCTCCCACCTCCTCCCACCTCCATCAGAACCTCCATGTGCAGGTCTCACTGAGCCTCCATCCCGACCCGGCTGGCCCACAGACTTCCCCTCAGCCCGTGTCGGTGGGAGGAGCCACGGAGTCATGGTGGTTAACTCACAGCTGAGCTTAAAGAGGACCGACTGTCCTCAGTCTTACATTTAGTCCTAAATGAGCTTCAGTCCAGAAGATGCACACCTGGGCCTCTGGACCCCCCCCCCCCTCATGAGAGGAATGAATCTAATGTTTGTATTTGTCTTTTGTTTTTCTCCACTCTCTCCTTCTTGTTGTCTCTCCATCATTTCATCTCTTCAGGCCGGGACACGTTTCCAATAATCAGCCTGAAACTATAATGTATTTCACAGTTATCCATAAGGATAATTGTTTGAATCTATGACGATTATTGTGAGCTCCCGGTGGTTATTATTAGAGTTATTTATGAGCCTTCAACAACAAGACTTACACAGAGAAATAACAACAGTGGAAAAACAGCCTGCATATATAATATGCAGACTGAAATTAAATTAAATTGTACATGTGTAGGAAATAATAAGAAAGGAAGAAAAAAAGAAATGGACACACATACACATATTTTTATATATATATATATATATATATATATATATATATATATATATATATATATATATATATATATACTGTATATATGCTTCCTTTTTTAATTAAATATATATAAGCGTGTGTGTATGCATTGCCTTTATTGTCTTCTTTCTTTCGTTCCTTTCTTTTATTACATAATATATATATATATATATATATATATATATATATATTAAAAAAAAATATATATACATAATTACATATATATATATTATATATATATATATATGTATATATTTATATACATACATAATTACATATAAATATTATATATACATTTATTTATTTATATATATATATATATATATATATATATAATATATATATGTTTATATATGTGTGTATATATCTATATATCTATATATCTATATATATATATATAGATATATAGATAGATATATACATATACTGTATATATCTGTAACCATTTTTTTAAGACCACAAGCTATTTGGAGACACGTGTTGTTGCCGGGCAGATGTTTTCCGTAGTTTTTTAATAATTCTACAGATTTGCTGTGAATGGATGTTTGTCTTCTTACGTCCTTCTTGGACCGAGTGAACGTTGCTCATCACAGAAAGTATTCATAAACTAAATATATACAAATAAAGAGTTCTACAAACCCAGTAAACAACAAATATGACAACCCATGTGTTAGATTTCCTTTTAATCTAAAACATGCATTCAATAATTTATTGTTATGCACATAAAGTGATAATCTTATGACCCCGTAGGATGTTTATTCTGCTTCATGCCGAGATCATTCCTATAACAGAATATCTATGAGTTTCTCAGCTTTCTATGAATTTGAAATCAAAGTTCCCGTGTAGCTTCTGAGCCTTTTAATAATTCATTAAATATTTCGTTGCCACATTTACGAAACACACACATAAAAGAGAACAAATGACTTTGAACACACAATTGAAAAAACATATAATATTGTTTAAATAGCAGAAAGATAGTAATAAATAATCAATGACTTGTGAGTACGAGTCTTCCTCCGGCTGCAGAAGTGCACAGCTGCTCCGCGGGCTAACCCTCGGCCGCAGGACGCTCCGTGTTTATCGTCGGCTTTCCTTCCCACTAATTAGCTAAGCCCCGAAACACCCGCGTCCCCTGAACGCCTCCTGGCAGCCGCTCCCCGCAGATGATTTATTATTACGCAATATCAAATTAGTGCTGAGTGCAGAGCGTCTCACAACAATTTACAGCCGTGTGACCCGAGCCACTTATTAATTGCTAAATTCTAATTAGAGGTAATTACAATATCGAACATGCACCGCACTCGTGTATAGATTTTTTATTTACGCTTATTCGCCGAATAAAATAAAGAGGGGATAATTATTGTTCATCGCCGTTAATATTATAATCATCACCAGGCCATAATTTAGTGAGATTAACCAGAGCGGACTCTGAGGACGGGGCGCGGAGCTCGTTCTCGTCCTCCCTCCCATGTCTTCACTTCCATATTAAATATTACGGCAATCTTTATTCCTCGTGGACAATTTTAATTGGCCGGGAAGCCGAGAGACTTTCCAGCTCGCGGCGCGGCGATAGCGAACATCCTGTCAGACGTCTGGGAGGCTCGGCTAGTTCAGTCGGTACGACGCAGGAAGAGTCTGGAAGATCACCACGGGGCCCCAAAATAATGTGGCTTTATTGGCCTTAAAAGTTTATTTTTCATGTCATTAAACTAAACTATTGTTTCTCTTGGACACGTTATTTATAACTCTAACAAGCTACATGTGTGTGTATACGTTCTGATTTTTATGTTTTCTCCACCTTCAAATTATAATCCACTTGCCTCTCATCATACTTAACAGTATAATCTAGGACCTGGGGGGAGGCTGCTGCGCTGCTCTCTCCCTCTGCCAAGTAACGTCTCTCAACGACAGCCAATGAGGTGAGCTCAAAGGAAATGATGCACGGAGTGACCGGTAAGTCCAGGTGGTTACAGAATATATAGTTGTTAACAATTTTTACTGTTTGAATTTAGATTTACTTCCAAATGAAAAGGGAAGAATCAGAAAGTGTCTCCATTGAGGGAGAGTGAATGAGAAATACAAGAAATAGCTTTGGACATCTCTCTATTCTTTGCATTATCATATATTTTCCCATTGAATGGTATATTCAACAGTTCAAATAGGCATAATATATCACTACGACCCTGAATGTACGTCTCTAACAATGTACATCCTGTATATCCGGGCCCCAAAGAAAATAAATTGTGCGCTGACATAACCAATCATACCGCTCCCCCTGGGCATAGCCCCCCCCCCCCCCCCCCCTTCATTCCTACGAACGCCCCTGGTGATGACATCACGATGCAGGTGACTGGGCTCACGCCACACGAGGCTTTACTATGAAGCATATGAAGCTGGGCTGCTCCTCTAACGACATCATTTCATATCCTCGTGGCGTCGTACTCGGTTCTCTCCTCCGGGTGATTCATCTTCATCGTCCTCCCTCCCTGCCTCTTCCTCCAGGTCCACGTGTTCCTCTGGCTCCTCTCGGTGTTGAGATGAAGATCGTCTCGCCGGCAGAACCCGAGACACGATGCAGATGCTGCATCTATAAATGTTTGTTCTCCTCTTCGTCGCCGTTTCATCTTCGTCTCTGCGGACCCTCGGGTGCTGCTCGCCGCATCGAGGGACACGCACGGGGTGACATGCTGTCGGCCCTTTTTAAACTATCGGCGGTCCCATCTGGTCATTGTGCCGACCCGGTGCCCAGAATAACAGCACAGGAAGACCGGAGGGCAACAAAGAGAGAGAGAGAGAGAGAGAGAGAGAGAGAGAGAAAGAGAGAGAGATAGAGAGAGAGACTGAGAGAGAGAGACAGAGAGAGAGAGATGGAGAGAGAGAGAGAGAGAGAGAGAGAGAGAGAGAGAGAGAGAGAGAGAGAGAGAGAGAGAGATGCATGTTGACCGACCCGGCTTGTTGTCATGTCAACACAGCAGGTGTCATGTTAGCGTCATGCGGCGAGGACGCGGTGAGCAGCGAGGGGGAGGAGACGGGAGACGGGAGACGGGAGACGGGAGACGGGAGACGGGTGACGGGAGACGGGAGACGCAGCATTATGTGTTTGCATTTCTATTTTTTGCACTTAGTTTGTTCAACTTCGAGAGAATCAATAACTTTCTTTTTATTGGTTATTATTAGAGTTAATTAGGAGCCTTCCACAACGAGGCTTTCACAGAGAAATGACGGTGAAAAAATAGCATGCAACATTTTACAGAATTAAATCATAATTAACTCTAATAATAACCACCGGGAGCTCAACACAAATAAAAAAAATTAAACACAATATATTTTTTATGGATATGTAAAATTACTAAAGGCATTTAAAAAACAACAACAACTAATCTAATGAGTCTTTGTACATGACTCATCATTTAGAGCGAGAGCTTTTCTTAAACGTATTCAAACAATAAATGTCCAACCTCGTCTGTGCTTTAATCTACCTGTGTGTCTTTTTATTTTCTGATCATGATTATTTTGATAACAATGCTGAGGGGGAAGTCAAGATTGTAGATGTCACCGACGTGGTGGACCGAGCATCAGAAATTCAAGAAAAATATCACATGCTTTTATTTTGAAGGTTTCAAATTAATTTGGATTCATGTAATACTATTAGATAACTGCAACAATGTACAATATTTCTTCACTTAAATAAACAAAGAGAGTTATATAACTATATGTCGGGGAGTAGTTTATACGTTCATATGTTTCAGGTACGCTGGCCCTTTAAGAGGGCTCACGGTGAACACGAGTCTGACGCCGCTTCTTTAATGTGTCCACTGTTCTTTCAGCTTTGTCTTTTTTCAACGTCTTCATCAACTTTCATGTCACTTCTTCCAATAGTTCACCACCGTGGTGGACCGAGCATCAGACCAGCGGCTACTACAAACGTCATAAAGATGCTACGCTACGCGCTAACACGCTAACGAGCGGTCTCCTCTCCTGCGATTGGCCCACGCGCTGCAGGAGAAGCGTACAGCCGGAGCCGAGTGGACTTTGCTCTACTTCTCTTCTGCCGACTGAGTCACGCGAGGCGTTCGCAGCCCGTGAGCTAATATCCGAAGTGACTCAAGATGTCTGATATCTCACAAGAACACGGCCTTCCAGCGCGCCGCGGCCGTCTTATCACCCCGTCATCAGGGAGTATTCACGGACTTGGCAGAGGTCCTGATTGCATGGTTACAACTCAAGTGGTGGATGTATCAGGTTTGATATGAATATTGTGCGGTTTGCCCGTGGGGACAATTCCATCGGCAGGCCACGCCCCCTTCTTTGTCGGAACCCCTTCTGGATTTGTCACTTTGCATTAGCTTTACGAGCTAAAGCTCTAAAGCGTCCTAATAATGAAGGAAAGGGGACACGGCTGAGATCTTTATCGAAGCCAGCTGGAGAATCAGAAAAATCCCAGCTCGCCTTCTTTTTTTTATGCGCCTCTGCCGCTCTTTAAATCCTCTTTTCTTTGTGTTTCCACGCTACATCCTTGTGTTGAAGGGGGAGTTAGCGACTGAGTGAATCACTCCATGCAAATGTGAAATGGGATTGCACTCGAAACCGTCTCATGGCGTTTAATGTCGATAGGGCAAACGGTACCGCGTCTCTCATTGTGGTTGTTAACCCCTCGTACGCCCTCACATCTCCTCTATCTACACAGATTAAGAGCCTTTAAGGCAAAGGTGTCCAACACAATTCCCAACGCCTTTTTTGATGTGACCCCTGACGGCTTAAAAGACATAATGATCACCATTTTCTGAAAGAAATCCAAGAAGAATATCTGGTGCTTTTATTTTGAAGGTTTCAAATGAATTTGGATTCTTGTTATACTATTAGATAAACGTTACTATGTACAATATTTCTTCACTTAAATAAACAAAGAGAGATATATAACTATATGTTCATACGTCTCAGTGACGCTGGCCCTTTAAGAGGCGGCCGTGACGCCGTTGCTTCTTCCACGGTTCTCTCAGCTTTAAACTTAAATCCAACCTCCATGTGTGTGAACGGGACGCTAAATGCCGAGTTTGGACTCCCAGCATGCATTGCTCATGTGCGTTTGTCAAGCGGAAAAACACACAGAGGTGGTTTGTTGTTGTTTACTGTGATGGTGCAACACCGACCGGCGGTCGTGCACACGACCTACGAAGGTACATGTGTCTTTATTACAGAAACAAACCCAAAGAAAAGGTTTTGAGAGGATATTTTTTTGTTTATAGGTAAATAATTTTTTTTGTGATTAAACTACAATTTATTGCTGCAAATCAAAACTTTTGGTCTCAAAGCGAAAATCTACAAGTTGAGTTTAGACGTAGTGGGCGGGGCTTACGCCGCTGAGCGAGGAGTTTCTATTGGTGAGGTCAAACCCACCAATAGAAACTCCTCGCTCACTCAGCGGCGTAAGCCCCGCCCACTCAACCACACTCAAGTCGTAGATTTCCGTTTTGTGAGCAAATGTTTTAAATTTTTAAAGAGCAAATTTTTTGATTTGCACAAACAAATTCTAGTTCCCAAAAAATAACAATTAATTTCCATTTTTTCTTGCGTAAAAGAAACCTTCACCCCGACGCTTTCAGTCGTCGACCGCTCTGCAGAGGTCATGACGGCGGCCGTGAGGACAGCCTACAGGCTCCGCCTCCTCGGCCTCCCGAGAGGAGAACAATACCTGCGCTGTGACCAGGAAGATGGCCAGAAGAAATAAAATCTCAAAATTCCCCCTCGTGTTATTGTGGTGCTGCTGGGAGCTGGCAGGTCCTTCTCATGGCTCTCGGTTTCCCCGGGGTGTCGGGTGTCCTCGGGGAGCGTCTCCTCGGGAGCGTCTCCTCGGGAGCGTCTCCTCGGGAGCGTCTCGACGAGGCGAGGGCCGGCTGGAATGCGGAGGCTGCACATGGAAGTGCTTTAGACGAGAGATGTAAGGCCAAGCATTGCTCAACGTCCCCTCCAATGTATCTCTTGGAACGAGAGTGTTAACACATGTTGTGTTCCCGGGCTATCTGGCCTTGTGTGTGTGTGTGTGTGTGTGTGTGTGTACGTGCGTGTGTGTGTGACTGCAGAGTAGTAACTGCCGTGTCATAGCGGGGGTTGTGTAGAAATACACCCCTGGGACTCCGGCGCTGCTGGCTCAGGGCCAGCGCTGCTGATACGTTAACAAGAAGAACTTGTTCCTATCAATGGGGAGCTTTATCCCCGCTGTACACACACACACACACACACACACACACACACACACACACACACACACACACACACACTCACTGAAACATCAACAGACCAGAGACGGACACAGAGATGCAAACATCAAAGATTTTCATAAAATCAGACACACAGTTGACAAGGAGACAACCACACATGAAGCAGACCGATGAACACACACACGGACTGAGAGACACACAAAGGCAGCCTGACATCAGAAAGCCCCATCACACACACACACACACACACACACACACACACACACACGCACACGCACGCACACACGCACACACACACGCACGCACACACGCACACACGCACTGCCCGCTTGTTATTATTTATAATTAGAGGAAGCTGAATCTTTCAACCGGAAGAAATTACACACTAAATAAGACAGGGCATGAGAGGGAGTGTGTATATGTGTGTGTGTGTGTGTGTGTGTGTGTCCCAGGGGTGTGACGGTGTCGTGTTTGGTGTCTAGAAGGTGAGCGCTCTCTGAACTAACGAGGTGACGAGCGGCCGCATGCAGGCAGAGCGGCTCTCTGGTGGTGATGGCGACCCTTTAGAGGTGTAGAGGCCCGTCTCCAGGGCTCTGATGGTACATTCTGTTATCGCCTTAGAAGACGAACGGAGGGGTAGAAAACCCTTAAAACCCTTTTTATGTGAGCGCATCTGAAAACAGTTTTGCTGCTGAGAGAAGAGAAAACTGGCCTTTTGCTGTGGTGTGTTTCCGACGCTGACTGAGACGCCCAGTGGAGAGGAACCTATCGAAGATATTGATCGGAGCTCTAAGGCGTGGATGGAATGTGGGCTGGGAGGAAATACTACCTTCAGGGGTCAAACGCCTACACTGGTATGTGGATGTAACTTTTCACTTTTTAAGTTCAGCCCGTGGTCATGAATCCTCTGACTCTTCCCACTCGGCGCCGCTCGGACCGACCCGACGGGTGGAGGACGGTGCGTTCACTTGCTCCGCCAGAGTCGTGTTTGAGCAACACGTCGACATATTTCCGGCGTTTGCGTGACGAGGGAGAGCAGAGGTCACGCTTCTTCACTTTGCTGTCAACTGCCTGAAAGACGTTAGTAAATGTGAAATTGAAAAAATAAATACCAATAAAAACCTTCTCCCTCAGATTTTTGATTTGCAGCAACAAATTCTAGTTTCATCAGCATAACTAACAATGAATTTACTTGCAAATGATGAATTTGCCCTCCAAACCTGTTTAGTTTGTTTGCGTAATAAAGAAACAAATCTAGCTTTGTGCCCTCATGCCAATAAAAAGCCTCGGCTCACATACCGAGCGGCCTGAATACTCACAGCTCCTTCTCCGGAGGAGCACTGAGGTTGCATGCTGCAGTATTTTTTTATTTTTTCATTTCTTTATCAATTTTTTATTTTATATATTATATATATATATATATATATATATATATATTTTTTTTTTCTTTCTTTTTTTTATTATTATTTGAAATTATTCATTTTAATTTGTAATTGTTTTAATTAATTAATTGTATATATATACATTATTAATATTATTCATTTTATGAAATTTGTTTAATTTATTACATTTATTTAATTCATTTTGCAGGCACATTTCACACCAATCAGCTGTCGACTGTAAGTGAGCCCAAGCGGCTACATTCCAGCTGCTGTCCGGCCAGATGTTCTTAAGGCTAAAATAACAACATTTCAGAATCAAATGGAAATAAAATTCACAGACAAACCGAAATTA
>CM070101.1:982500-987500 GCA_036178185.1 Liparis tanakae | reverse complement strand
ATATATATATATATATATATATATATATATATATACTGAATATATGACACGCCGTCTCGTTTATGGGATTCTCAAACAGATCCTCGTCTCTCCCACGTTATTGGAGATATTAAAGTTCTGTCTCTCTGACTCCTAAATGTGCACACACACACACACACACACACACACACACACACACACACACACACACACATAAACACACACAAACACTGGCCAACATTTGCTGGAGCCAATTCCATTTCCTGTGTGAGGAGCCGGCTCTGCTCTGTTATTTAGAGAGTAAATAAAGAAGCGGAGGACAGACGCTGTGGAGCTGATTGTGGGGTAGAACATCACGACCAAGTCCACGGCCAGAACTCAACTCAACGTTAAACAACATCACTTTACTCAACATAACATGCTTAACTTCACAGAGCAGCATGTAGATGGAGTTCCCCTGCAGAGCGCCGCGCTGCAGGGTTCCTCTGTCCGGAGACCCGCCGGGAGTCACTGCATGGCCATTATGACGGTAGTTTAAAAGATAAGTTTACGCTCTGGTAAAGTTGCTCATTCCTCCAGAGAGTTATGAGAAAAGATATGAAAAAAGATATGAAAAAATATATGAAAAAAGATATGAAAGAATATATAAAAAACAAAAAAGATATGAGTTTATTTATTTATAGTTCTGAGATGGTACTCATAGTTGAATGCGTTGGCTAAAATCCTCAGATAACTATAATGTAATGTAAATATAATGTAATGACTTGTAATGTAATGTAATGTATATATAATGTAATGCTTTATAATGAAATATATTGTAATGTAATGTATTGGAATTTAATGACATGTAAGGTATTTTAATATAAAGTTATATAATTTAATGTAATGTTATATAATGTAATATATTGTAATATATTGAATTGTAAATTAATGTAGAATTATGTAATTTAATGTAATGTAAACATAATGTAATGACTTGTAATGTAATGTAATGTAAATATAATGTAATGCTTTATAATGAAATATAGTATAATGTAATATATTGTAATGTAATTGATTGACATTTAATGACATGTAAGGTATTTTAATATAAAGTTATATAATGTCATGTTATATAATGTGATATATTGTAATATATTGAATTGTAAATTAACGTAGAATAATGTAATTTAATGTAATATCATGTAATGTATTTTAATGTACGGTAATGTAATGTAATATATATTAATGCATTTTTTTTAGCACAGATGAGCCTTGAATGATGTCTGCCAGTCAAGCAGAGGTGCGTTCAGGAGCGGAGGTGCGTTCAGGAGCGGAGGTGCGTTCAGGAGCGGAGGTGCGTTCAGGGTCTGATTCCTGGCGCGGCCGCGCTGGAATGCGGCGGCGCACAGGAGTCGTGCCGTCAGGCGGTTTGTGGAATCGGACTCGAATCTAATTTGAAAAGGACTGGAGCCGCCCCCCCCCCCCCCCCCCCGCCGCCCGCCGGCGTAACGCGGAACACATGGCGGTGACATCACACCTGGCGAGGGAGCGAGGGAGCGAGGGAGCGAGGGAGCGAGGGCCGAGAGCGGCGGGGAAAGAGCCAGCTCAGCCAAACTGGAGCGCTGCGATCCAAGAGGGGCGTTCAGGGACACTCAGAGAGCCGCAGTGTCCTGAGCGGGTCTGAGGACTGAGGACTCACAGGGACTGGGACGGTCCTTCAGGCATAGGCCACACCAGCTGGTCAGACCAGTGGCTCCTCCCCTTTGTGTTTAAGGTGTGTTAGTTAGTCCTGATGGGCCGTGGCTCCTCCCCTTTGTGTCTGTGGGGCAGTAACACTGTGCTGTCACGTGTTTGTCTGTTCTCTACACACACATATCTACACACATATCTACACACATATCTACACACATATCTACACACACGTATCTACAAACATATCTACAAACATATCTACACACATATCTACACACACGTATCTACACACATATCTACACACATATCTACACACATATCTACACACATATCTACATACACGTATCTACACACATATCTACACACATACACACATATCTACACACATATCTACACACATATCTACATACACGTATCTACACACATATGTGTGTAGATATGTGTGTGTAGAAATCTATACACACATCTACACACACATATCTACACACATATGTGTGTGTAGAAATGTGTGTATAGATATGTGTGTGTGTAGATATGTGTGTGTGTAGATATGTGTGTGTAGATATGTGTGTGTAGATATGTGTGTGTGTAGATATGTGTGTGTAGATATGTGTGTGTGGCTATGTGTGTAGATATGTGTAGAAATGTGTGTATAGAGAACCGACATAACATCAAACACGTGACAGCACAGTGTTACTGCCCCATAGACACAAAGGGGAGGAGCCACGGCCCATCAGGACACACATATCTACACACACTTATCTACACACATATGTCCCAGAGATCAGACTTAAGAGGCAAATTGAGTTTTTATGAGGTGTAAACACGACATGTACGAGAGAGAGCGATGAAGACGAGGCTGCGTGGGAGCGAGGGCTTCCTGTCCTCAGCCAACAGGAAGTGGCGCTCGCCGGCCGTGGCGCCTTCGTGGACATCGCCACGGCGGCTACTTTGTTTTTGCTTCTCGGCCTTCAGGAGAACCGTTAAAAGTCGTTTTTGATCTTGAGATTCTCCTGAAGGCCAACGCGTAAAGTCCCCGTATTAAAGTTATTAACTTATTAAACTGTGAATCATTTTCCACACGCGGGTCACATGCGGCGCCTGTGATTGGTGCAGGGCGGCGCTCAGCCGCTGCTGCCACGACAACGTCATAATAACCAGGAGGACGAACCGTTAGAGCTCCTGGAAAGTGGAAGTGGGACGGCTTCGTCACTTCATGACTCAGACGAGGCTGGAGACAAGAGACGCTCCGTTGGGCGTCATGACCAGTGTGTGTGTGGAAGGAGCCCAGAACCAAACATGACTCAGCAGTTTACACTTCCTGTAATGTAATGTAACATAATATAATATGATATCATGTAATATCATGTAACATGTTATAATGTAATGTAATGTAACATAATATAATATGATATCAGGTAATATCATGTAATATGTTATAATGTAATGTAATGTAACATAATATAATATGATATCAGGTAATATCATGTAACATAATATAATATGATATCATGTAATATCATGTAATATGTTATAATGTAATGTAATGTAACATAATATAATATGATATCATGTAATATCATGTAATATGTTATAATGTAATATAATGTAATGTAATATGATATAATATAATATAATGTCATATAATGGAATGGAATATCATGTAATATAATATAATGTAATGTAATGTAAGATAATATAATATAATATAAAATAATATTATATATTATAAAATAATATATAAAAGCATGTAATGTAATGTAATGTAAGATAATACAATATAATATAATGTCATATAATGTAATATAATATGATACAATGTAATGTAATAAAATATAATGTAATACAATATAATATAATGTTATGTAATATAATATAAGATAATAGAATATAATGTCATATAATATAATGTAATGTAATATAACATAATGTAATATAATGTCAAGTAATGTAATATAATATCAAATAATGTTATGTACTATAATATAATATATTGTAATATAATATAATATGATATAATGTAATATAATATAATATGTGGATGGGGTTAAAGCTCACACAAGGAGTTAAAGGTCACATGCATAAGTTAAAGGTCACACAGGGGTTAAAGGTCACATGCAGAGGGTTAAAGGTATATATTATACATGTTACACAAGAGGACTATCAGAGTATAGAGTATATATTATACATGTTACACAAGAGGACTATCAGAGTATAGAGTATATATTATAAATGTTACACAAGAGGACTATCAGAGTATAGAGTATATATTATACATGTTACACAAGAGGACTATCAGAGTATAGAGTATATATTATAAATGTTACACAAGTGGACACAAGTGGTTACACAAGTGGATATTATATATGTTACACAAGAGGAATATCAGAGTATATATTATATATTCTGTATGTTACACAAGTGGACTATCAGAGTATATATTATATATGTTACACAAGCGGACTATCAGAGTATATATTATATATGTTACACAAGCGGACTATCAGAGTATATATTATATATTCTGTATTACACATTGTGGAATATCAGAGCACATATTATATATTATACATGTTACACATGTGGAATCGAGCGCCGGCTGCACAGACGGAGGATGGAGCTGCAGCGATGGAGCAACAGTCTGTAGTTTTGTAATTATGCATTAATATGCACATTAATTGAAATTAGCTGCTTCCACAATCAGCATAATTCATTCCAGTGTTATTTCTTTCTTCCTCTCCAAAACGTTCACATTTACTGGTCGTGAAATGTCTCAATAAAATTCAGCATTATTATTTTTTCCATGAAACAATGCGTCTAAAAGAGTTGTCCATAACATAAAGGGTAATAAAAGCATACTTTAGGATTACAGTCATATTTAGAAAGTGTATTAATTCCAAATCTAATGTTTACATATAAAGTGTTTAATTAAAGTGTCTTAAAGAGACACAACTTACAGAGTAAATCACACAACATAAGAAATGAAAAACTTCTAATGTTACAGTTTATTCCTCTTTATGGTCTCATGGGAGTCTTCATGAGTTACCACTTTCACAACTTCCACATAAAATGTATCCATAAAAAAATATGGATTCACACTCACACACTCACACTCACACACGCACACACACACACACACACACACACATATAAAATGATATGGCGGTACCAATTGCAACACATGTGTCTGTGTCTCTGTGTTCTGGTCACATGAGCCGTTGAGTCTAATCGGATCAGGTCCAGGTACGATCCTCAGAACTTATCCGTGTGTTTACCCTGGGAGGCGGGGGCGGGGGGGGGGGGGGGGTGGCGTCTACATGTGGACGTATTGAGTACATAGGGCTCCT